>PISX010001041.1:0-218852 GCA_004024625.1 Mellivora capensis
CTTTGGCGATGTTTCTAGGAAGAAGTTGCTGCAGCTGAGGTCGAAGAGGTTGCTCCCTGTGTTCTCCTCAAGGATTTTGATGGATTCCTGTCGCACATGGAGGTCTTTCATCCACGTTGAGTCTATTTTTGTGTGTGGTGTAAGGAAATGGTCCAGTTTCATTTTTCTGCATGTGGTTGGCCAATTTTCCCAACACCATTTAATGAAGAGACTGTCTTTTTTCCATTGGACATTCGTTTCTGCTTTGTCAAAGATCAGTTGACCATAGATTTGAGAGTCTATCTGGGCACTCTATTCTGTTCCATTAATCTATGTGTCTGTTTTTTTGTGCCATTACCATACTGTCTTGATGCTTACAACTTTGTAGTAGAGTTTGAAGTCCGGAATTGTGATGTCTCCAACTTTGGCTTTCTTTTTCAACATTATTCTGGCTATTCAGTTTCTTTTCTGGTTCTACATAAATGTTAGGACTATTTGTTCCATTTCTTTGAAATAAAATGATGGTACTTTGATAGGGATTGCATTAAATGTGTAGATTGCTTTAGGTAGCACAGACATTTTCACAATATTTGTTCTTCCAATCCAGGAGTATGGAACATTTTTCCATTTCTTTGTGTCTTCCTCAATTTCTTTCATGAGTACTTTATAGTATTCTGAGTATAGATTCTTTGCCCCTTTGGTTAGGTTTATTCCTAGGTATCTTAATGTTTTTGGGTGCAATTGTAAATGGGATTGACTCCTTAATTTCTCTTTCTTCTGTCTTGCTGTTGGTGTATAGAAATGCAACTGATTTCTGTGCATTGATTTTATATCCTGACACTTTACTGAATTCCTGTATGAGTTCTAGTAGTTTTGGAGTGGAGTCTTTTGGGTTTTCCAATAAAGTATAATATCATCTGCAAAGAGTGACAGTTTGACTTCTTCTTTGCCAATTCAGATGTCTTTTAATTCTTTCTGTTTGATTGCTGAGGCTAGGAATTCTAACACTATGTTGAATAGCAGTGGTGATAGTGGGCATCCCTGCCATGTTCCTGACCTTAGGGGAAAAGTTCTCAGTTTTTCCCAATTGAGAATGATATTCACTGTGAGTTTTTCAGAGATTGCTTTGATGATATTGCGGTATGCACCCTCTATCCCTATTCTTTGAAGAGTTTTGATAAAGAAAGGATGCTGTACTTTGTCAAATGCTTTTTCAGCATCTATTGAGAGTATCATATGGGTCTTGTTCTTTCTTTTATTAATGTATTGTATCACATTGATTGATTTGTGGATGTTGAACCAACCTTGCAGCCCAGGAATAAATCCCACTTGGTCATGGTGAATAATCCTTTTAATGTACTGTTGGATCCTGTTGGCTAGAATTTTGGAGAGAATTTTCACATCTGTGTTCATCAAGGATTTTGGTCTGTAATTCTCCTTTTTGATGGGGTCTTTGTCTGGTTTGGGGTTAAAGTTAATGCTGGCCTCATAAAATAAGTTTGAAAGTTTTCCTTCTATTTCTATTTTTCGGAACAGTTTCAGGATAATAGGTATTAATTCTTCTCTAAATCTTGGGTAGAATTCCCCTGGGAAGCCTTCTGGCCCTGGGCTCTTGTTTGTTAGGAGAGTTTTGATGAGTGCTTCAATCTCCTACTGGTTATGGGTCTGTTCAGGTTTTCTATTTCTTCCTGGTTCTGTTTTGGTGTTTATACATCTCGAGGAATGCATCCATTTCTTCCAGATTGTCAAATTTGCTGCTATAGTTGCTCATAATATGTTCTGATAATTGTTTGTATTTCTTTGGTGTTGGTTGTGATCTCTTCTCTTTCATTCATGATTTTATTTATTTGGGTCCTTTCTCTTTTCTTTTTGATAAGTCTGGTCAGGGGTTTATCACTCTTATTCTTCAGAGAAACAGCTCCTAGTTTTGTTGATCTGTTCTTCTGTTCTTTTGATTTCTATTTCATTGATTTCTGCTCCAATCTTTATTATTTCTCTTCTCCTGCTGGGTTAAGGCTTTCTCTGTTGTTCTTTCTCCAGCTCCTTTAGGTGTAGGGTTAGGGTGTGTACTTGAGACTTTTCTTATTTCTTGAGAAAGGCTTGTATTGCTATATTCTTTCCTCTCAGGACTGTCTTTGCTGTGTCCCACAGATTTTGAACAGTTGTGTTTCATTTTCATTTGTTTCCATGACTTTTTTTTAATTCTTCCTTAATTTCCTGGTTGACCGATTCATTCTTTAGTAGGATGCTCTTTAGCCTCCATGTATTTGAGTTCTTTCCAACTTTCCTCTTGTGATTGAGGTCTAGCTTCAGAGCATTGTGGTCTGTAAATATGTAGAGAATGATCCCAATCTTTTGGTACCAGTTGAGACCCGATTTGTGACCCAGGATGTGATCTATTCTGGAAAATGTTCTATGTGCACTAGAGAAGAATGTGTATTTTGTTGCTTTGGGATGGAATGTTCTGAATATATCTGGGATGTCCATCTGGTCCAGTGTGTCATTTAAGGCCTTTATTTCCTTGTTGATCTTTTGCTTGGATGATTCGTCCATTTCAGTGAGGGGGGTTTTAAATTCCCCTACTATTATTGTATTATTGTCGATGTGTTTCTTTGATTTTGTTATTAATTGGTTTATATAGTTGTTTGATCCCATGTTAGGGGCATAGATATTTAAAATTGTTAGATCTTCTTGTTGGATAGACATTTTAAGATTGATATAATGTCCTTCCTCATCTATTATTATAGTCCTTGGCTTAAAATCTAATTTATCTGATACAACGATTGCCACCCCATCTTTCTTTTGATGTCCATTAGCATGATAAATTGTTTTCCACCTCCTCACTTTAAATTTGGAGGTGTCTTTGGGTCGAAAAGGAGTTTCTTGCAGACAATAAATCAATGGGTCTTGGGTTTTCTTTTTTTTTAATCCATTCTGATACCCTGTGTCTTTTGACTGGAGGAATTTAGCACATTTACATTCAGGGTAACTATTGAAAGATATGAATTTAGTGTCATTGTATTGTTTATAAGGTGACTGTTACTGTCTATTGTCTCGTTCCTTTTGGTCTACTACTTTTAGGCTCTCTCTTTGCTTAGAAGATGTCTTTCAATATTTCCTATAGGGCTGGTTTGGTGTTTGCAAATTCTTTTAGGTTTTGTTTGTCCTGGAAGTTTGTTATCTCTCCTTTTATTTTCAGTGACAGTCTAGCTGGATATAGTCTTCTTGGCTGCATGTTTTTTGTTTGTTTGTTTGTTTTGTGCTCTGAATATATCATGCCATCCTTTCTGGCCTGCCAGGTCTCTGTGGATAGCTCTGCTGCCAATCTAACATTTCTACCATTGTATTTAACAGACTTCTTGTCCTCAGCTGCTTTCAGGAGTTTCTCTTTGTCACTGAGACTTGTAAGTTTTATTAGATGACATGGTGTGGACCTATTTTTATTGATTTTTGAGGGGAGTTATCTGTGCCTCCTCGATTTTGATGCTTGTTCCCTTGAGATATTAGGGAAATTCCTTACTGTAATTTCCTCCAATATACCTTCTGCCCCCCTCTCTCTTTCTTCTTCTTCTGGGATCCCAATTATTCTAATATTGTTTCATCTTATGGTATCACTTTCTCTGGAATTCTTCCCTCATGGTCCAGTAGTGGTTTATCTCTCTTTTGCACAGCTTCTTTATTCTCCATCATTTGGTCTTCTATATCACTAATTCCCTTTTCTGACTCATTTATATTAGCAGTAAGACCCTTCATTTTTTATTGTACCTCATTAATAGCTTTTTTGATTTCAACTTGGTTAGATTATATTCTTTTATTTCTTCAGACGGGGATTTTATTTCTCCAGAGAAGGTTTCTCTAATATCTTCCATGCCTTTTTTGAGCCCAGCTAGCACCTTGAGAATTGTTCTGAATTCTAATTCTGACATATTACCAATGTCCATATTGATTAGGTCCCTAGCCATTGGTACTGCCTCTTGTTCATTTTTTTGTGGTGAGTTTTCCCACCTTGTCATTTTATCCAGATAATGATATATGAACAAGAGAATAAATTCTAAAAGGGTAGAAAAGACCCCAGAAAAATGCATGCTAGCCAAATCAGAAGAGATCCAAAACTGGGGGAGAAGAAAAGGGGGGAAAAGGAAATAGAAATAAAAATTTTATATATATATATATATATATATAGAAATTCTATATTAATAGAAATAAAAAATTATATATATATATATATACATATATATGTATATATATATGATTGGTAAATAGAACTGAGCCACCCACTTGATTTTGGGTGTATTTTGTTCTCTTAGAAGAAACTATATACAAAAATAAAGGTAAACATGATGAATGGATGGAATATGACTGTGAAGCTGAAAATTTAAAAAAAATTCTAAAAAAGGAATTGGTAAGATAAGTTGGTTGGAAAAATAAAAATAAAAGGGGAGAGTATGTGCTCAGGCTGGAGACTAGAATAAAGCCATGTGCTCAATTTAGGGTATATTTTAATCTATTAGAAGAATTTGTATCCTAAAATTTTAAGGAAAAAAGAAAAACCTCTATGTATACAAAAAATAATGTTAAATACAATGAAGGGATAAAATATGACTATAACAATGAAGGTTTAAAAAGATTTTTTTAGAAATGTGTTATTAAGATTATTATATAAGAATATTATTAAGATTATTAAGATAGTTCAAAAAACATTAAAAGAGGAACAAGGAAAAATTAAAAAATAGAATAAGAAAAAAATTAAATAAAAAAAATTAACTTTGCAATACTTAAGGCTCATGGGGAAAAAGCCATGAATTCTATGCATTGCTTTCCCCTAGCTCTGGAGTTCCTCTGTTCTCCTTGATTGGTCAAGTGTGGTCTTGGCTGAATGTTCTTGCTGATCTTTTTGGGGGAGGATCTGTTGCAGTGAGTATCAAATATCTTTGCCTGAGGTGAAATTGCACCACCCTTGCCAGGGGCCAGGCTAAGTAATCTGCTCGGGTTCACTCTTGGGAGCTTTTGTTCCCTGAACACTTTCTGTAGAGCTCTGGAGGATAGGAATAAAAATGGCAGCCTCCCAATCTCTGGCCTAGAGGAACCGAGAGCTCTGGGCCCCACTCCTCAGTGTGCCTTCAGAGAAAGTAAGTCAATCCTTCCCTTCTCCCTGGTCTCCGGCAGTCTTTTGTGCTCATCCAGCCTGTGACTGAGCTTTTCTATCTTTGTGGCACAGCCCCATTTGTAGTCTCCAAACCCAGCAGATTCCTGCCGCTCATTCCTGCACTGCTCCTCCTTTCAGAAAGTGGTCAATTTTCTGTTCCTAGAATTGCTGCTCTTTGTCTCTTCTATCTCCTGTTGAGTTTGTAGCTGTTCAGAATGGTTTGATAACTATTTAGCTGAACTCCTGGGACCTGATGTCATTTCAGTCTGCTACTTCTCTGCCATCTTGCCTCTCCCTTAATAAATAAAATCTTTAAAAAACTATTTCTTGATCTCTTTCATGTGCATGATATTTTAAAAAGAAATCATTTCCTATAAAAATTTAGTTTTATTCTTGGCCTTGTCATTCACTAATTCTTTAAATTTTAGTAAGTCATTTATTGTATATGTATTTCCTTCCTTCACAGCAGGACAAGATATTAAGAGTTTCTCTTGTTACCTGTGGTGATATTGAATTAGAATTATTTATCTCTTAACAAATAATTATGTCTATTCTGAAATAAACTAGGCCATGAACCAGGTTTTATGTTAGATTAGACTTGCCTTTACCATATTCTTTCTCTCTCTCTCTAAATGTTTAAGAGAAGCATGATCCTAAGTGGAATTCAACATTATGTTATTCACTGGATCCATAGAATACAGTTTGAAAGGCAATATTTAATTATTTGTTTTCTAACAATACACTTAAATTTCATTCAACCAATGCTTATTATATGTCTACTTACCAACTGTGTGCCAGGCCCTGTGTTAGGCATTTGATAAATGATCCATCCCCATTAGGCTAAAATTTATAGATGTGTCATGCTAGAACTTTCCATGCTGAGGGGTGCCTGTGTGGCTCAGTCATTTCAGCATCTGAATCTTGGTTTTAGCTCAGGTCATGATCACTTGGTCATGAGATCAAGCCCCACTTCAGGCTCTGCACTCAGCATGGAATCTGTTCCAAATTCTTTTTCCCTCTCCTTCTGCTTCTCCCTCAATCCCATTTGTGCTCTCTCTCAAATAAATAAATAAATAAATAAATAAATAAATAACATCTTATAGAAAAAAACATAAAACACAAAACTTCCATGCTGAAATGATGCCTCAAACTAAACTGTAGTTAAACCAAGAAAAAGTTCCTGTTTGTAAAATATCTTTGAAAATTTAAATATTGAAAAATCTCATCTATTTGATTCTGAAAGCACATACTATCCATTCATATATTGAAAAGGTTTTTATTACCTTAAGATATTGTAACATGATTTCAATATTCCATAGAGTATGAAATATATATATGAAATCATATAAATATATGCATATATATATAAAATATCTAGATATTTATATCTATATATATTATTTATATCTATATATAGCATATATTTATATTTATATCTATATATATCTAAGTGTATATAGATGTGTGTGTATATATATGGGCATATATATATATATATATAATCTCTAGTCAGAAACACAAAACAAATTGAAAATTAGGGGGATCTCCAGCCTAAAATAAATAATAATATTAGTAAATTGAGCATTGCCTAAAGGATAAACATTGCCTGAAGGAGAGTATCCAAATTAATTTTGACTAGAGTCTTTTTCCATTTTTGTGAGGCTGAGTTGCTGATATGAAATATATATTTATTATATGAAGTGTACCTATGGCAGTTAAATTCAGATAGTGTTATCTATAACAATTTGTATTGGCTTCCTCCCAAGGCTTTTGATTTGCCACGTATGAGAATAAATGAGAACCATATGAAAGTCAATAAGTTCTTGATAGTACATGACATTCTGTGTTCTCTCATCCTTGATTTTAGCAAACATTCCAAGGTTTTGGCTTCCATCATTGAGGGTTATAGGCTTCACAAATGTAAGGGCTTTTTTCTTGGCTTCAGATAAGAATCCCAAACTTAACACACTTCCATAAATCATTGGTGTGGAAATCTGTCAGAAAATAGCACAACAGTACTACTTTTTCCTTGTGGTATTTGGTGTTTCCAAATTAGATTATTTGTTGAATGTTCAAGGGAGTATGTTTGCTTGAAGGGTTCACCGTATGTCAGACAAATCTCATGCGCTTGAAGTGGAGTTCACAGAAATGAAATCAAGGGTTACTGTCTGTTCCTTCCTCTGGCATAATAGTAAGATTCCGCAAAAATGTGTCTCTACTAGCAGAGTTATGGAGTAACCTCATGTACATTGGAAAGTGGCAAAATGGAGACTACCCAAGACCTTAAATCAGAGTGCATTTTAAACTTGTTATTCAGATTTTATTCTCATTAGTAATATAATTCTGACAGGTAATAGAGTCTGGTCATTCAGAGCATGGGTCCTGGAGTGGGTTTTGACTTCAATTCGTCCACTTGCTAGTTACATGATATGATGTGATTATTAATTATTTTAAGCCTCAAACTATAAAGTGGATTTCATAGATCTGTTGGGAAAATTAAATGAAATAATATATATTAAGTGCTTGGCACATAGTACATGCTCAGTTGATATCCATTATTATTATTAGGAACAGGTAAATATAATACATACATGTATATATGCATATATGTAATAGAAATTATTCAGGAGTTTTCAGATTGTTATTTGTTGTTGCTATTACTATTGTCTCTTTTACTCTTTTACTATTTCTAACTTAACTGGAAAATTATCTTTCTTCAAATCAGGAAGATGATAACTCACCTAGCAGGAAAATATGACTTAATTATGACTATTCTCTATCAGCTTGTAACTGGGTTTTCTCAAAGAATTTCAGGGTGAGGACTTCTGTAAACCTCCAAAATCTTTATTTTATGGTGTATTTAATTCTACCACTTATTTTCCCAAATTGTGTCTAGATCCCCTGGGTCCACAGAATATGTATCCCAGATGCCCTGTAAGAAGGGTGGCTTTTAGTAGGCATGTTGATGTTATTTGTACATAGTAAGAGAGTAGAAAGAATCAGAAAAGCTTTGGCATTTACCTTGTTAAATTTTTATAGCTAAGCTCTGGTTCAAGGGTCTACTTAAACGACTTAACTGCACTAAGAAAAATGAGAGCTTTGAGACCTGTGAAAGGAGTTCACAAAATTCTATGAAAATGAACCGGTTTTAGCAGAAATCAGTACATTCAATGATCCAAGATACACAACTAGAATATTAAATAGTTTTATTGACCTGAAGGAAATTTATACTTCTTTTTCTACAAGAACAAAAATAAACAGGGACATTGTCCTTTATTATATTACCAAAAATTGTTTTAATACATTAAGTCAACTCAAATAATTTTGAAAGCTTATTACATATCAGACATGTGCAATGGATCAGGGGGCACAGTGGTTTACGAGGCACAGTTCCTGGTAAAGTGCCCTCAGCCACAAGTAGGGTTGGTACCTGAAGAAGAGGCAATTTCAGTATAAGTTGATGTGTTATGCAGGATGAATTACAGGATTCCTTTGCTACACACAAAAAAGGAAACCCAGCACATGCTGGGGAGATAAGGAGAGGAGTAAATAAAAATTTGGCTAGGTGATTCTAAACAAAGGAACAAAAGTTCAAAATCTCTGATGCATAAAAAAGAAAAAAAATGGAAATATTCAGAGAACTGTGAGGGGTTCAGTGCAGTTGTGTATGGTGTGAAGAGGCAGTGGACAGACATGAGAATATGGAGAGAAGAAGGCTTTTTTTTCAAGGAAGATCTTATGTACCACTATTGGGCAGTAATCTCCATTTCAGAAATAAGTTGGCAGCTGTGAACTAAGCACAGCCCTTGGATATGTCTTCATTATTAGATGGGTTACCATATTTAAAGTATATAAAAGTTTCTCACAAAAACTCAGATTAGGAATTATTTTAGAGGTTCCCAGATGGCTCAGTTGGTTAAGCGTTTCCTTCTTCATTTCAGCTTAGGTCATGATCTCATTGTCCTGGTATCTGGCACCTCTGGCTCCTCGCTTAGTGGGGAATCTGCTTGAGATTCTCTCCTTCTCCCTCTATCCTTCCCTACCACCTCTCTCTCTCTTTCTAAAATAAATAAGTAAAGCTTTTAAAAAATTAAATCTTTCTTTTTTTTAAAGGATTTCTTTTAAGAGATTAGGAATTCACATTGGGTCTGTGCTGCCTTGTCCCTGAGAAATTGCTTTTGGAGGAACGAAGGGTGCTTTCAGGAGTTACCAACCTCTCCATTTGCTTCACTTATTTATATCAACTGCCAGTGCTCCTGTATTCCTGTAAGAGGAATACATAATTAAATTTGCTCTAATGTATTGGTCTGACTGATATTGGAGGTATCAGTACCAGAGAGGGGGTGCACTATTTAGGACATGTCTTTGGTAATCAAAACAAGTAAGGAGGGACCCACAGAGATTGTGGTGGGAGGTAGAGGAAAGAAAGAAGTTAGCACTCATCTCAGCTGGTATAGTGGCTTCAGTGAACCAAAATGAGAAAAGGGAAGAGTGAAGGGTGACTTTTTTTTTTTTTTTTTAAATTTTCAGGTTAATCCACTTGAAAGTGTCATTGTCTCAGTTTGGGATCTTCAAGAAACAGACACTGAGAGGGAATTAGACCTGCATGCCAGTGAAGGATCCAGGCAGGGAGCAAGAGAAGGCATAGGGAGCGTTCAGATTGAAGTTCCTGTCTGAGGCTTATAGAAGGACAGAGCAGAGGAGAGGTTGGTAGGGAGCTCAGGCTGCAGTGCAGCTCGGAGAGTCCTGGGGGAGGCCGGCGGAGGGGGGGGGGCGGGGCGGGGAGGTGAGCCTGAGATGTAACACTGATGAAAGGAGGCTGTCACTGGAGAAGAAATGGTCTTACTCTAGGACTCTCACCATACTGCCGGGCCTGGTGCTGTGCTGGAATTTCTGAGAGTACGACAGCTCGAAGTTCTCAGCTAATTGCTCTTCTTCTAATAAGTTCTCTGTTGTAAGAAGGTCTGAACAGTTCTGGTCCAGAGCAGACCCAGGAGCCGCTAATAGAAGTATCAGATGTAAGTAAAGAGAGAAAAAAGTTTAAAATGGTTGCCTATAGAGAATATGGAATGGGTAAAGTTAGCAAGAGACTGATGTTTCCTTAATAGTTCTTTAGAGAACTAGCTGCTTCTTATGTATTATACATGTCTATATAAAGGACTTGGGTCAGAAACTGCTCTATAGATTCCTATACTCTATTGTACAGATTCTCTTTACTTTTCTATTTAGGCAACCTACTTCCTCCCCCACTCTCTTGCAGTTAAATAAAATACAAGTTCTAGTCAACAGAAAGAGAGAAGCAATGGGTGCCACTCACAGGCAAGACTCATAAAGTCCACCACAGACCAGTCTCCTTTCCATTTTACTGGCTGGGAGCAAAGGATTCCAAGGACTTAGACTCTACAAATTGAAGAGTGTGGGATCTGAATCACTGCTAGTAAGGCCACCTGACAAAAAGCTACTCTGGGTAATTCTGTATTTAACATTTTGTTGTTTTTCTATTTTAAGCTGATGAGATTTGGAGATTTAACTATTAACTAGCAGCTAGCATTAACTTCAGAAAGGTAGTTCAAGATAAAGTTATATGTTTGTATAGCATAAATGAAGATACATAGATTTTTGCATCATCTCAGAGACACTTTCACCTTTGAGTGATTTTTTTCTAAAGCTTCAGACTCACATCTTCAACACCTACTAATTTATTGTTTGGCAACACCATATGTTTTGCAAACTCATAATTTTAAGCTAACATTTCCTTATTCCCTACTTCTAATGGTGCCTTCATTTCCACAGACAGTCATGACCTACGTTTTATGGTTCACTTTGATTCTTACCTTTTGAATAATTGTTTTATCAAATTGATAACTTCTGCTAAATCTCTGTCTTTGTATGCGTTTCATGATTCATATTCTTTTGCCACCATTCCAGAGTAAATGCACAGTGTCATGCCTACAGCACCGAAGTAGAGTTCTAACATCGAATAATCTATGATAGCCTCACCACAAACCGTTTTTGCAAATTACCACTGACACTCTCCCCAGAGCACATTTTTGGATTATAGCAGCAATTATTTTATAAAACTAACACAAAATAAGAAGGTTCCAGCTTGAAAAATATCCATTAGTCTACTTAGTAGAACTACTTTGGGAAGGTGACTGGGACATTCCAAACTTGATTCCCTCATGTATTAAAAGTGAGTAATCTATTTTCACAGGACTGTTGAAAAGATTGAATGAGTTGATTTGCAAACAAATGGTACTAACAAAACACCTATTTCATAATGGTGCTAGATACATGTTTATTGAGTGAATAAATATATTCTTCTTTACCTCTTTCCCTTTATTTAGCTAATTTGCTGCTTACAAGTTATTCCTTACTCCAGTCAATGTTATCAAGCGCTATTTCTCCTTCAACATAAGCTTAAATCTGACCTGTTTTGTGATCTCTCCCTATCGACTTTGTCTCTATGGAATTCTTGATCACTCATCTTGCCTTATATTATGTTAGCTTTTTTTGGTTTTCATGTATAATCATTTTCTTTAAATAGATTACAAATGACAATGGACCTACTTTATAAAGAGTATCAGGTGTTTCTTAAGTGCTATCTGCAGTTGTGGTTGTTTGTTTTTCATTTTAGTTTTATTGACCTGTCCAAAACTATTTCCTTCTTTTTTCACAAATGACATGCTGATTTTCTTTTGAATAGAAACCACTCTGATACCTCTTATCCTGTAGATCATCAGTTCCATCCACTTGGCCCCACCACTGTCTCCAAGGGTAAGCACATGACTAAGTACTTGCCAATCTCAGTATTTCACTCTCGTTCCCAAAATGATTCGCATATAGTCTGTGAGCTCAAAATTCTTTCTCCTTAAGCTAATTTGTTTTTTTGTCACATAATCAAAATATATTTGCCTAATAAAGTTGTGTTTTTTAATGATAAAGGTAATACTTACTGCTTATTTTTTCTTACTTATTGATAATGAGATTTAGACAACAAAATGGATTATATAACATGAACATTCCTCATTACTGGAGAAAAAAGAAACAGAAGCACATTCTTTGTGGCTTATATAAATTTCATTATTTTGCTGTTTAAATAAGCACATATCTTATAATGTTTAAAAAGGCTTCAAAGACCACTTCTGTATTCCAATCTGTAAAAAATATTTTCATTATGTTTATTATAAAAATATAAATGTTTCCACTACAAATCATTTTACATTAGTAAGAGGCCATCTACATTGTACGATATAAACTAAATGTGTAATTTTTGAAAATACAAGTTTAAAGTAAATACATATTGCCAATCATATCACATTTATACATGGCTTAATTGATACTTAGCACAGCATAAACTGAGTGAGTTACCAGAAATAAATAATATATGTAAATCAAATTTAAGATACAAAACAGATAATATGGTACATAACATTGTGAAGAAGTGTGGTTTCATGTTTATTGAAAGTCAATGCAGGTCCTATACAAAGAGATGGCCATCAGCATTCTAGTACCTCTACTCCACAGTTAAGAATCATACACTGTTATGTTTACATATGTACAGAGTAAAAAGCATGTAAAGTAAATTTATAAGAGGTCAGATAGAAAAATAGTAGAACAAATGAAGAGCAATATACTATGTATACAATCTCTACTTTCAAATGGAAACCACAGCCAAAAGAAGTGAAATAGATCTAGCAATTCTCAACTTCTATTAATTCATGAAATGCACAGATTTTGAGTATTCTTAGAATAGTACCTAAGAAAGTAAATGCTAGTATGGGAAAAACTGAGATTCAAGCCAGTTTTAGGTCTTGATGAACATTCCAAAGCACAAACAAAATATCTGATTTACAAAAAAAAAAAGAAAGAAAGAAAGAAGGAAAGAAAAAATGTCTTTTAGCTGCTTCTAGCAGGCTTAAGTGAAATTTGTAATTAATTTCATAACCGCATATATCTTTTTAAAAAGTTCATGCTCTTATATATCCAATACAGAATTCTAGTAGGATGATTTTACTATAAGGAATATTGCAGAAATCTAAGAAATAATCTCATACATGAAGGAACACAACCTAAGCTTTATTACATTAAATTTACAACAGATTAGCACTTGTGAATTTTGATCTGTGACTCTAACACGTCTAGTGTTCCATTGTGCATAAGAACATAAGGGTTGCAGCTTTGATTTATTCATCCAATTCTTGTGATGTATTCCCATAACATGATCCTATCAGTGTTAGAATATAGATAGAACTAAAAGGTTGCTTCACAATATATTAGTCGCTAGATCTCCATCAGGTATACCTTTTCAAATATTATTGAGTACACTCATATTTGGCCCTATGGAATAGTAAATCTAAGTTCCTGCAATGAGAGATCTCTCCATTGTCTACAGATTTTTGAGTCATTTGCTAGATAGCCAGCTCGTGTGAAAATCAGATGCTCAACAAATGCAGAGACGTTCAATGCTTCTAAGTTATACACCAAAATTACAACAGGTGCATTTCAGTGGAAGACTCTTAAAGATAATAATACCTGCTATTGATGATCACAATGTTTAATTAAATTAACTAAACCCCAGTGACACAGATGAGTATTTAGTTTTCATTATTCCCTATAAACAGCTCAACAAGTTTAAGCAAAGATATTAAATGACATTTCAAAGCCAGTCAGCAAGTGATTTTTTTAACTCATGCATTGGCCTCTAGGCTTTGTTGCCAATTAATGCAGCAATCTAAATAGGATTCCAATTTTTTCCAATGTAGCTCTTCTCTACTCAGGAGCTCCAATGTAGCTCCTTTACTAATAATGGAGAGAGTTGATGGTCTCCTAAGCACCAGAGCAGGGCAAGTATGTCATTGAGAATCCATTACATACAAGCCAGTATATTACACTAAATTAGGAGCATACAGTTTGTAATAAATGGAGAGACAAAAATGGATAGGATAATTCAAACTGAGATTTAAGTAATGTATGAACAGGGAAGGGGTTCGATTCTTTCTTTTCATATATAGATATAGGTACATAGAAGTGGATGGTTCAGAAAATCTGGAAAGAAACCCATCATTCCCCATGTCTAGTTTACCATGTTTCTTACTGCTGACAATTTTAAAGAACATTTGGCACTTGGCTGTAACAAATCCAAATTAAATCATCATGCTATAAATAGAAAATAATAAAAACAATTCAAAAGAAAATAAATATGTACTTTTCTTCAAAATTAAGACACATTTTTACATGGTAATACTTAAGAAGCTAACAAAAATGTATAGTACTTAAAACAACTACAAACTTCATTTCTAAATGTTTTTAACAGATAAAAGAGAAAAATACAATGAAAAAGGTAGTATATATGGCCAGATAGTTTGAGGTATAAACTCCTCTATTTTGCTTGCTTTTAAAGAAACAAAATACCTGTTACAGATTTCTTCTGTGTATAAAAATATCACAAGTCTTTTCTTTTGTGGCAATTAGTAAACAGAGCCACCATGTTCATTTTGTTATTACACTTGTTCGGCTTTTATGATAATCAGTTTATGATCAATGGCTCTATGCTAGTTCTTCATCATTCCATGCTGAAGAATTTTAATTTAACCCATTAACTAATATAAAAAAGCAATTACAAAACAAAATACACCCCCCTCCCATCCACTAAATGATAGGGGAAAATAAAGAGTCTTTCAATTCCATGTTAAGGCATTTGTATTCATATCTGAGTGTCTTATTGGGCTTGGAATTGCCACCAGCATCTCCAGCATTATCATCTGTCTGTAGAATGATACTAGATCTTCCACAGCCACCACTTCCTTCCAGAAATTACACTTTACACTGGAACTGGATTGTTTTTTGATTGTGTTTCTAGAGCTTTAATGCTACTGATGATTTTCTTCTGTGGACCAACCACAGTGACACCAACCTTTTTCATGTCACTATAAAAAAAAGAAGAAAATGTGTGGTGAGAATCCTGGTTTCCTGGATGGTATATAAGCAAAAGATTTTCAATCAGCAAAGCTTGCACAATCATATATCCCAGTGCTTTGAACCTAATTTTCTGATTTTTGCATCATCCATGTACTCTATCCTGATCATTCCACCTCTATCATTACAGAAGAATAGATGATTTAGTGGATTGACTTGTGTCCCCTCAAAATTTCCTTCTGTCCAACTGGAACCTCACCATGTGACCTTTCTTGGAAATGGAGTCTTTGATATAATCAAGACAAGGATGGAGATGAGATCATACTATATTGAGGTGGGCTCTGAATCCAAAGAGACTATATTTAGACACAAAGTGACATAGACAAGAAGGCCATGTAAAGATGGAGGCAGAGATTGTGGGGTTATGTTGCTGCAAGCCAAGGAATGTTAGAATATACCGGAAGCCAGAAGGGGCAAAGAAAGATTCCACCACTCCAGAGATTTTGGATCATGTATGGACCTGCTAATGCCTCGATTTCCAAATTCTGGCCTCCAGGAACTGTGAGAAAATAAATTTCTGTGGTTTAGGATTATAAGTTTGTGGTAATTTATTATGGCAGTCCTAGGAAACTAATATAGATGATAAGAAATTCTTTGTGGATTGTTATCCTGTTTCCTTATATATGGACTAGCTTGGGGATTATTTTTACTGCAAGAGCATGTTGGAAGTAACACTGTATCAGTTTCCATATTCAGGTCTCGAGAAACTACAATATTCCATTTGTGTTTTGAGACACCATCACTGGGCCCTGAGATGCCATGTAAGTCTGACTACCTTGAGACTATAACATTGGAGAAACCATGTGTAAGCATTTAGTCTACACTGCCAGCTATGTAGCCATCTGCATCAGGGCAGACATAAAGGAAATCATCTCAAGCCTTCTGGACTAGACCAGATTCATGTTAGATGAATGCTTCAGTCAACACCAACATTAGGTAGAAGAATCACCCACCTGAGCTCTGCCCAAATTCACAACTGATGACATTGTGATACACAATAAAATCGTGGTTTTGAGGAAGTTAGTTATATAGCCATAGACAACTAAAACAATTTCTTTGAAGTATAAATTCCTTTCCAAGTAGAAGCAGTGACTAGAATATACTTCCATTTATCAAAAATATTTAACTTAAAATAGTTTAAACTTAGAAACCTAGAAACCAGGCATTAAAAATAAAGATTTTTTTTATTGTGGATTCAAAAACAAAGATTATAAGAACAAAAGGAATTTCATTTGGGTGTGGGAGAGACTTAGCTATGCATGTGCAAATGATTAATTAAATTACCTTGATTCAAGTATTTGTTCAAAAATTCACCTCTTTCAGGTCTTGACTCAAACATAGCCCTCTCACAACTCCTTATCTGACCTTCCTATTTAATATTGCAAAACCTCTTGCACTCATACCTGCATTTCCTATTTTTTTCCTTGTTTCATTTTCTTCTAAAGCATTTATCACCAAGCAGCTTATTGCCTTTCCTTCTGATTTATTTTCTTTATTCTCTGTCTTGTCCCACAAGAAGGTGAATTCCATGTGAACAGGAATTCTTGTCGGTTTTGTACTCTGTTTATCAACCACACCCTGAACAATGGCTATCATTTAGTAGTGGCTCAATATCTACTTAATGAAGGATGAACAAATAGACTAAAATACGTTTACCTGGGGAAGGCCATAGAGGAGTAAAGTATCACTTAGCAAGGAGTGCCAGGCTATTGAAAATGGCCAGAAGGAAAAATATGCATGCAAATATGTGCACACACAGAGAAACATACAGAAGGGCCTCTTTCATTTTGATCATAAAGAAAAGAAAGAAAAATTGGGAGTTCAATTACACAGAAATGGACCAATTGATTTCTTAAAAAAATGGGTTCCCAAGCAACAAAGGTGTACAAGCAGACACTGGATAACCATTTTAGAAGCAATCTACATGATATTTATGCATCTGCTACAGAAAATTAACCAAGATGGGGTTGCATTCCTATCACCTAGACTGGGAATGAAATCCTGATGACCTGCTCTTACCTCCCTGCTACCATTCAAGGGGCTGATAAATTCTCAATGTATAGCTTGTATCTTGTCTGAGTCCTCTCTGATTTTCCTCCAGCAGCCTTGCTTCACCAGGAAGGCTAGTGAGTAGATATGGTGACACCAGGCTTGCCGCTCTGTGTAACTGTGGATAATGAAACTCTCCCTAGAGTAACATAGGCTATTTACATATATTGATCCCTGCTTCTGAGAATATGTGTTGTACGGGGGTTTGCTTCTTTATATACCGTGGATCTATCTTTTAAATGAACAAGAAGCATTTCCCCACTTATCCCTAACTATAGAAATTTACAGACAGAAAACAGGGAGATATAAATATATTTCCTCTCTTATCTTTCTTCCAATTCTATATTATACTTTCATGACTTGTCCAGCTCTACGACTCTTGTTCCAACAGGAAGGGACAAGTGTTCTTCAGCCCAGTGTCCCCCTTATCACTTTTTTCCCCCTCATCACTTTTTTTTAATAGATGTATGTCTTAAACACACTCCTCAATAAATCTCTTGCATAAAACTATTTCATATTCTGTGCCTGGAGCCCAATATAAATAAATAATACATAATTTTATATATATTCAATACAAAGGATTCTTCGAGAAAAGATAAAGTAATTATCTCTTTAGGTTATACCTTAGCTTAGATTTTTATGTCGCCTCTAGTCTCACTCCCCTGCCAACATGTCTCCTACCCACCAGTCTGCCAAGTCCAAAATAGTTGTAAACATCAGCTCCTGTAGTCTAAATAACATTCCCACGTGCTTATCTCATTTTGACTACCCTATTCAGAAGAGCAGTGGAAAAGTTCAAGTCTAAAGAGCAGCTCAAGACTGAGACCAGAGGTTAATAAGCTATCTGGCTGGCACTTCAAAGGCAAAGGATAGGTGATGACACTGTGAGAATGGCATCCAAGGGTGCAGGATAATGACCTGTAGCAATTAATCTGCCTAATATTCATTCCACACACTCAAGGCTCTCTCCAGTTTCTGTAAGCACTCTTGCCCTTTCTCGTTCTCTCTTCCCATTTCACATTAACCTCCTTAAATCCATCGTAGGCTAAGCAATAATATTTTAAAACGTGTTATTTTGACTGAACAAAACTGCATATTTTCTGGATTTCATTTGAAAATTAGATAACTTGACTAGCTTGTGTGTCAATGAAATCCCTACACTAACTGAAATAGATAATTATTTACTTGGATATGAAGCTCTATTGACCTTTTCCTATAACTTGAAGGTCTGGAGAGGAGAAAAAAAGAAACTCAATATTCTTTTTTTAAGCATTCTGTCCTATTTGAAAAGAATCTCTAGAGTTATTTTGTCAAGAGAATCATTTCTGAATTGAGTCTGGATGACACAAAAGAATCACATTTAAACAAAAAAATCCCAAGACTGCAAAAGGTAGGATGAAATACCAAGTTAAATATTTTATAGCATTTGAGGTAAATATGTTGCCTCATTCAATTTCCCCATATTGTGTATTATGTATTTTTTATACATTTTCATTTTTGTTATATAAACTAGGAGCATGAAGGACAGCACACCGCAGAGATCCACAAGACAAACAATTATTTTCAAGGAGTTTTAGGTCAATAGATATTAATTCTACATTGTCCCTGCATTAAGGAGATAGGACAGGAGAAAGAACATTGTGTGGATTGAAGTAGAGAGATGTGGAACCATCTGGCTTAGTGTGAAGGACAAATCTGAAAGAGCAGAGTCTCCCAGGAAAAGTCAGCTTTCAACTTCCATGTACATTCACAGGTCATTCAAATAATAACAATTAAGTTAAAATATTTTCAACAGCCAAAAAGAGCTCACTGTCCAACAATGGAATGTGGAGACAAACACATCCCAAACTTGGAAGTAGAGCAAATGCCACTACTTCATTGTTTTAAGCAAATAGCCTTATTACCACATTCACAGCTCCCAACATTTGACTCTATTTAAACTGTGAACTAGCAGTTAATCATATTAACAGTGCTTTTCTAATCCACTCTAGCATGCTTTTTCATTATCTAAAAGCTCTGAGTGTTGATATTTGATGGAGAATAAACGTTTGTATACCTTTGTCTTTGGAAATCTGGCAATGGTGCAGAAATGTCCAACTTTGTGTTTGTTCTTTGCTATGCCTCTGTGCTCTGAAGCAGGTGTCTTGTAGAGCATAACCCTAATTGTTTACATTACTAAAATAAGAATTTATAAAAATATTTAAATACATTAATATATCCTGAGACTGTGTCTGATCAAAATAACTACCACAGAAACTCAAATGGTATTGTTGATTGAGTCAGAAGTCTATTCAATAAACATTACATTCTACTTCATACAGAAAGCCAACATGTGTCAAGTAGACTGGAGTGGTTTTATTTTCTAAGAGCAAATTCTCCTTCCATAGGAACATACCCTTCCCAAAGACCTTTTTGTGAATTTCTGTGTTTCTGACTGGAATGCTATCTCATACATGGTAAGCTTTACCTATTTGTTAAGCACTTGTATCTCTATTAATTATACTGTACACTCCTTTTTGACATCTAATCTGTTGCTCTCCACAGTGACTTTGTTTAAGTGACCAACAGGGTGACGATGAAAATCTTTAAGTATTCAACATTTGAATATTAAGATATTGAATGGCAAGGATAAGACTAAAGGAACTTGAGCATGGAAATGTAAAAAAAAAGTCACTATTCAAAAAAAGAAAAACAATGCAGTTACATTAGGAAGTCAATTAAATTGTTTTTCTTTCACAGAGAGATGGAGAATATGGCTTCTGGCTCTTCCTTTTCCACTTCCAAATTACCATATCCAATGAATGAGGACTAGTTTTATTGATTATATATTAGATTCAATTAATTCTTTATAAACCCTCTTTGCCTTAGACTCATGTGTTCAAAGAATTCTTATTATATCAGAGAATTCTTATTACCAAAAATCCCAAAGAAGCACAGATGTTATACTTGATATTTGACTTTTACACATGACACCATAAATTAACACTAATTAATGCATACTAATTATGCATATCCTGTCTTTCCAATCTGACTATAAGCCTTTTAAGGAAAACAATAATATTATGTCTTAAACATATTTATGACTTCATTTTCTAACATGATACCCTTCACAGGATAGACAGTCAATAATAGGTGATTATAATTATTTAGTAAATGTGAAACTACTTTTAGACTTTAATGTGTTTCCCTGTATGCCAGCTTATCCACTTAGTCCTTAATTTTCCTCTTCTATGGAGGTTAGGCTTTGTTATAAATAACAGAAAATCACAAGTGCAGGAATGTTCTAATCATCATGCTATGTTTTCTTATATCTTAAACTAAGAACTTGGGTCATTGGGGCGGGGAGTGGGTATGTATCTGTTGGTCTATCTGAGAAAGGTCATAATTCAACAAAGACACCTATTGCAGGGAGCTATGGTGAGGGAGCAAAGACACATCAACACACATAAATCTAGAAGGTGTCATTGACAAAGAGACCCAGGACCCAGATTAGTGGTTACAGAGGACAGTAAGAACCTCAGAGGTTCAGCTAACATGTATAGCTCATTAATTCAAAACATGTATGTCCAGCAGAAATTTCAGAATCATTCAGTCTTAAAAACTTTCTCTTACTCTGTGGAAATCTTGGCTATGGTGTCACAAGAACTGTACTCCACGCCTGTGAAGATTTCCTTGCACTGTGCTGTCCGGACACCATTAAGCCAGTCACCTGTTGTGCGGAAGGTAGTGATGTCGACATTGCTTTGGTCCAGAAGAAGATTTGATGGCCTGCAAAAAAAGAAAACACCAAAGGAAGAGAGATCAGGAGTCAGCAGTGTTACTGCGTGTCAAAATTTGACACCAACATCAGCAGGAACTTCCAGACTTCATGTGGTGTTCCTGTTTATTTGTGGAATTTATCTGCCATGAAAGCTTCATCTATTCAAGCTGGCAGCTTGCAAGAATACTGTGCAATCATCTTATCTCAGTGCTTCCCTCTCCACTCACGACCGCTTTGTAAATCATCGAAACTTTGCCAGCGGAATGCATAAATAGACCCATACATACTTCTCTAATTATTTTCTTTAACTATTAGCAAAGATGGTGGGCATTCAGGATCCAGTTACAGTAGACATGCCATACTGAATACTTAGCTGTCTGGAAGTTCATTTGTAGACATTGTACAGGCTGCTGTCTAAAGGACAGTTGAATAACCGAGACTGTAATTACAGCAGGGCACAAAGTCAGCACAGATATAAATAATGTCACATAGGTCATTAAAAATAAAAATCACAAAAGAAATAGAAAAAAGTAGATGAGTAACAATAAATGAAATTCTCACATATATGAAACATCAAATGGAGTTCATGATTTATAGAGAAAGATGAAAGAGGGAGAGATAAATAGATAATAGATATCATGACTGTGGTTTATATTGCACAATACAATCATCATTAAGGGAAACTTCTAGAACTGTTTTATATAATTACATGTCTTACCATAGATCTATGCCCAACCGCAAGATCTGGTGAATAAAAGGAACAGCAGGGACATAAAAGAAATAGAAGGGACCATATTTTTATCTGGGGAGAGCCAAATGAAGCAGTATATTGGTAAAATGCCCTTGGGGTGTTTTTTCAGCTCTCAGTGACCCGTATAATTGTCCTTTGACTCATAAGACTGGGACCAGTTACCAGATAGAAAATTGATTGTCCTCTTTTTTTATTTTCTCCTCTCAAGGAAAGGAGCTTGAGCAAAAGTAGTTATGAAGACCTTTGTTTTGAGATGAATATTAACAACTGACAATAATGATTACATTGAATATTGTGCTTCTATACTAAGCATATTACACGGATATGAAGGGCTTTAATTCTTACAACAGGTGATGATAATATGTCCCTATAATAGATGTGGAAACCAAAACTAAAAGAGATTAAATCACAAATCTTGGTTTCCTCAGGCAAAAAAGGCAGAACTAGGATTTAGATGCAAGTTATTTTATACCAAAGCCCACACTCTTGGCCACTGGTGGAACTTTGTTCATATTGCTTTTCTCGTGTTTTCTCTTGAGTAATTTGTGGTTCCAAGATGTGGCCTCTTTGATTTTTACATTCCACAAAATGTAGAGGTCTAGTGCCCAGGCACTGGAACCATAAGGCTTGGGATGAATCCTGGATATAGCACAAATTATCTTATCTTTGGTGATTTTCTTTCTTTCTTCCTTTCTTTCTCTCTTCCTTTCCTTTTCTTTCTTCTTTCCTTCCTTTCTTTCTTCTTTCTTTCAGATTTATTTACTTATTTGAGAGAGAAAGAGAGAGAGAAAGAGTGAATGCATGTGCAGGTGAGGAGAGAGGGACTGACAGAGGG
The DNA here is from genome assembly GCA_004024625.1 of Mellivora capensis. NCBI lineage: Eukaryota > Metazoa > Chordata > Mammalia > Carnivora > Mustelidae > Mellivora > Mellivora capensis. The sequence continues at coordinate 22,499 of PISX010001041.1, forward strand.
GAAGAGAGACAATCTCAAGTAGGTAGTACTCCTAGCAGGAGCCCAAGAGCCCAACACTGGGCTCAATCTCATGACCCTGATATCATGACCTGAGCTGAAGTCAAGAGTCCAATGCTTAATTGACTGAGCCACCCAGGCATCCCCAGTGGTTTTCTTATTTTGTCTGTTTTCACATCTGTAAAATGGGAATGATGATCACAGTAGATTTCACACAACTAAAGATTAAATGAGGTTTAAAAAAGAGTACATATGTTAAGTGAACTCAGAGATGTGTAGACATGTAATATGATATCAGTTAGCTATTTGTTATTCTGACATAAGGTAATGCATCTAGTCAAATGGTTTAAGTTTTTAAAACTTCAAAAAGAAAATTACAATCCCAGTTCATAAAAAATTACTAGGAATATGGTGATGCTGTTAATTATCTTTCTGAGCAACTAGTTTAGTCATGTACAATCTTATGAGCATAATAGGGCAACAATCTTGTAAAGCAGGTATAATTGGGGACCTCATTAGAATAGCAATAACTTTTACAAGCTCACAATGATTCTATAACCAATGTTTGCAAATAGGTATGCTATTCTGACTTCTGTAGTTTCTGTTTTCATTACTGCAAATAATATATATTATTTACATTAAAACTGTGTGTGTCATAACCTAATCTTTAAATTATAATTGAGAAGTTACATTTAGATTTTTACCTTTTCAAAGTTATCATTCAGAATCTTTCATGTTTTGTGATACTGCAGTTGAACTGAATTAGCATTGAACTCTTAAAATTTTTTAAAATTATTTTTAAAATCCCCAATGTTAGGATTTGTTAACTAAACTTCATATTTTTCTATTAAAAATTAATACTTTGCCTAAATGAAATCTATTTTTTGAGGTGCTTAAATTCAACATTTACAATTGTCAGAAGACAGAACAAATGAAGAATATACTAACATACATTTATCCTTATTTTAGAAACAAATTCAGCTCTTTAAAGTACCAATTCAATAATATTTTTAGAAGTAGCACGGAATAATGACAGAAGAAACAGTCCTGACAAAAGTAAACTGCATAGTGTTTTATCTATGAATAATAACCATTGATTATCATTTAGGAAATGTGGTAAAACTCATGTTCTCAGGAGGAAAAGTTTCTGTAAAGCAAATCTACAAATATGCCAACTCTTCTGACATTTAAAAGGAATTTTTAGTTGGGAGATTTTCATTACCACTGATAATATTTCTCTAACTCACTCCCATAGGAAACACGCTTAAGTGTGAGGCTAATATTCTCAAACCTGAACAATTTTGTATCATGTCCTAACCCTGAAGGCTGCTGTTGGAGACACATGAGAGAATGTAAATTGACGATCCATTTGGATTTTGATGGGGACACATTAAATTTTTCTGACGAAAATAAATTTTTAAGTATTTTTTTCATTTGATATAAAGAAATGTTAAGGAAATCTTAATACTGAGTTGAAGAAAAAATTGATAACATGACAGTTTGGTTCTGTCTGTATTTTTATCCTCTGCGGAGAAAATAGCTCAATAGCTAGTTCCCTCCGTCTCCTGATCATTTGTAAAGAGGAGGGCAGCTGAGAATGGATGGCTTTTCAACCTTCTTTCCATTAAACTAAATTCAACTATTACAATTTCATCTACCTCAAGTATTTTATTTATAAATTAAAAACAAAAATTATAGAGTTTATAATTTCATTTATATATTATGGTTTAGTTTTAACTAACACTCAGAGGTTATCTTTAAAAAATGGAAAAGAGATAAAAATTAGATATTATTTTAAAAATCATTGATTTTCTTTCCTTCAAGGAATACCTAGAAAACTACACAATATAAATAGAACATTGTTTAAATTATTCTCTTTGGGGGAATATGTAAAAATAATTTTCTATGACTCTTTAAATTACTCATCTGTAAAAAAGGTTAAATCATTGAAAATTTCTTGTTTTTGTTTTCTTTCCCAGGAACTTGAAGAATTACAGATACAGATACACAAACCAGATTCTAAAATTTACACAATATTCTTGGATTGTTTTAACATGGCCCTCATGGGTGAAACAGCTTTTGTCACTAGCCAGCATTACATAGAACACTGGACCCCTTGGATAAGTCACTGAATTAGCAAACAAAATTGATAGGAATCCCATTAAATCAGGTGGAGACAATTTTATAAGAAAAATGAAGTCATACTTAGAAGACAATAAAATACTAAACCATCTATAGGCAAACGTGCACACACACACACACACGTACACACACACACACACACACCCCCGCGCACACACCCCACAGCTTGTATTTCTACAGTAGCTGCAGTAAAGAATCTAATGTCGACTCTTGGTCCCATGAACAGCAATACTCCTTTATTTATGGGCTTGTGGGTATGAAGAATCAAACCCCAGGACATTTATTCAGAATATTTATGAACTGTGCCTAATAGCAAAATGCAGAATTTTTTCTTCTCAGTTCAAACTGGTTTGTATTTTTAAACTCAACACTATAGCCAGACTCAACAAGAGTTTAGAGAAAATTAGTATAAACAAACTGAAATGGAACAGGACGTGCAGATTAGGGATTAGAGTGACCCCAACTGAGTTTTTCTGTTTATTACTTGGATCAAAGTACAATGAAGACAAAGAATGGCCTAATTTTAATGCCAGTGACCTCAGAATAACCAGCCCTGAAAAGTATCATTTTTCCACTTCCAGGATTTCTCTGGGGAATTCAAATAAAAATTGGTTTCTTTCCTCCTCGGAGAGGACATCTGGAGAGTTTATCAATGGATAGGAATTTGTCTCTCACTGTGAAGAGCCTGTGATGTCTCTTCATGCGCACCAAGGGAATGTCCGCTTTTTTGAGCAGCTGCAAGCATTGGCTATTTTTTTTTAGACCCAGCCCCAGACTTGGGTCTGAAGGGGAAATTTATAGGCTGGGTGATGTGCACCGTGAGCTCACACTTTTACTAGACAAATTAGATAGGTTTCAATCCATGCAGCTGTAAACGATGTCCTGCAGAGTTCCACCTGATCTTTTACAGCTTTTCATAAATCAGTACCTACTGGCCGCAAACCGCAGTCATTAAAAAGAAATCATGGAAATTACATGTTTGCTCAGGGGAAGCAAAAAAATAACTTTCCTCCCCCTTCTCTCTCCCTCCTTGTATTTAGGCTTGTGAATTATTCTTTTATGGATTTTCATACTGTTGCATTAAAGAGGTATGCATGTATTTTCTTCCCATCAATTCCTATTTTACCTGCAAATGGTTTCATGCCAATTAGCACCCAATATTGGGGACCAAATATCAATAAAGAACTGCCAGTCCCAAAAATATCTTCTCATAATGAGGTTCTTTCAATATTGAATTAGAATTCCAAATCACTAGGATTGAATGTTAAGTTATCCTTTTAGAATATAAAGACTCCTTTTGGTATACAAATGGCTTTATTTTTCATGTATTAAAAATAATGATTAATACACATTTCCTTAATAAGTAAGTGGGTCCCAACTACATTTACAAGTAAATATCAATAACAGCGGAGATGAACACTCTATGACTATAATTATCTACATTTTGTTTGTTGTTCTGAATAGTTTCAGGGAATATATGTACTCAAGAATAGTTTCTTAAAGGCAGAATATCAACTGTATCTATCTTTATTATTGTCTGAAATTAGTTATCTAATTTTTCAATGATTCTTCTTGATTAATTGTTAATTTTTTTAAAATTTGAAACAATGTCTTCCTGCTATATTTCAGGGGGAAATCTTGTATTTGTCAATTTTTTACATGTGGATTTATTACAATCTTGATCTTTTTATCACTCGCATTAAAAATTCCATATAAGATTAGGAAAATTTAATTTGTCCTAAGTAACTAAAAATAATTTTGAGTGTATAGAGTTCCCAATAGGAAAGTAGTATATCCATGACACATTAAGGAAAAGTAAAGTCCTTGTGTTTGTTTTAGTTATCTCTGGGCCTTAAGGATAAGAATCTTAGTGGTTATAGCTATTACATCTGGTTTAATTCCTCCCAATGGCAAAATTACCTACTTTGATTTTTAAGATAAAAAAAAAAATCATCTGGGTCTTTGGCACACTCGCTTCCCTATAAAAGGTTCTTCATCATATTTGATCAGTGAGGAAAGTCACCTTGTCAGTTTCAGAATTGGAGGTCAAAGTCAACGTTCAGAAATAGATTGTTTTTGATTGTTAGACTTCTCTTAAAGGATGTAGTATTTGTCAAAAACTCATTCTCAAAAGAATTATATTATATTCTCTTAGAAATCAGAAGTATTTTATAATTAGAGGGATGCTTGGGTGGCTCAGTTGGTTAAGCAACCTGCTCTTGATTTTGGCTCTGATCATGATCTCAGGGTCCTGAGATGGAGCCCAATGTTGGACTCTATGCTCTGTAGGGACTCTGCTGGAGAATTTCTCCCTCTCACAGCCTCTCCCTATCATTCACATGTTCTCTAAAACAAATAAATATTTAAATTTTTTTAAAAAATTACAATTCAATACATTGTTTAAGACCTTATGCCATGAATTTGGTTGCCTTAACTTTAGAACCTCATTCTAAATACACGGGATGTATTATTTAATACTTTATGCCAAAAATTTGTATTCCATAAATTAAAATATTATTGAAGAATCCAACTGCCTGGAGTATTAAATTATGTAAATTTAAAGAAAAATATTTCTCTATTTCATTTTATATAAGTATCCATAAATTAAAAAGGAATTTATTTAGTGCCTAAATAGAAATTAATTCATCTCACATTTTTCTCTATTGTTAGTCTCTTTTATTTTTAATTTAGCTACATTCATAAAAATAACTTGATTCATTTAAATCCAGGAGCTATATTTTATATAGAATATAAACCATTTGAGTATTTATATAGTATAAAATACATACCATAAAAATAATTTAAATTATACATGATTAATTCTTCAAAATAGTCTCTTTTAAAAAATTAATTTTTAAATTTTCTAGGTGGGGGTAGAGAGGAAGACTAAGAGAGAATCTCAAGTAGGCTCCATGCCCACACTGATCTCACCAACCTGAGATCATGACTGAGCTGAAATCAAGAGTCAGACACTTAACCAATGGAGCCACCCAGGTTAAAAATGAATTTTATTTATTTCTCCTATCTGTGTAACTAAATTATATGTTAAGTAGGAGAAAATTTATCATTGTAAGATCATTTTCTATTTATTTTTATGGAAGCATATTTTTTTTCTTTTTTCAATTATTTATTTATTTATTAGAAGAGAAAGAGCACAAGCAGGGGGAGTGGTAGGTAGAAGGAGAGGGAGAAGTACCCTCCCTTTGCCTGATTCCCGGGACCCTGGGAGCATGACTTGAGCCAAAGACAGAGCCTTAACTGACTGAGTTACCCAGGTACCCCATGGAAGTATTTTCTATCAAGAACTTCTTTAAGAAAGATTTTGTTCTTTTTTGCTTTTTTAAAGATTTTGTTTATTTATTTGAGGGAGAGAGCGAGAAAGAGCACAAAGCTGTGGGGGGTGCAGAGCGAGAAACACAGGGGGAGAAGCAGACTCCTCACTGAGCAGGGTGCCTAACAAGGAGCTCAATCCCAGATTCCACGGGTCATGACCTGAGCCAAAGGCAAACGCTTAACCAGCTGAGTCACCCAGGAGCCCTGAGTTCTTCAATTCTTAAAAAAGGAGGGAGCTGGGTGCCTGGGTGGCTCAGTGGGTTAAGCATCTGCCTTCAGCTCAGGTCATGATCTCAGGGTCCGGGGATTGAGTCCCGTATCGGGCTCTCTGCTCAGCAGGGAGCCTGCTTCCCCCCCCCTCTCTGCCTGCCTCTCTACCAACTTGTGATCTCTATCTGTCAAATAAATAAAATCTTAAAAAAAAAAAAGAAGAGAACTTTGTTTACCGTTTTATACATGTGCATTACATTTACATTTTTTCTAAATTTCTTTAAAGCACTGTTTTTTCATTACCTTTTCACCATCCACTTATAATTAAACCTCTTAAAATGTTGTATCTCATGTTATCACTGTAAAAGAATCAAAATAGTTCTCTAAAAAGAACTCAATGTTATTACCCTTGCTTAAGTGAATGGCTTTTCTCTCTCAGTTGTCTTGTTTTCCCCACCACTCTTAAGCAGCTTTTGATAACAGTTCATTCTATTCACTTTTGGAAAATTCCTGGAGCTGTGGATTCAGTAATGGTTTAAGTCACATTTGTAATTCTGCCCCTGATTTCTACCAACCACTTTGTATCCTTCTGCTCTGTGATTGGTACTGTTCCCCCAAAGCTCTAAAGAGACCGTTTTCTTTCTCTCTGGGTAGTGTATGCAGTGGGTTAATGTTCTGAGACATTTATGAATGTTTCATACTTTTTTTTTCCTTTTAGGACTGCCATCCACTGATATTAATTGATTCTACCATCCCCTTATAAGGGACCAGAAATCCCCATGAGCTACCATCACACCGTGTTACATAGGATGGAAGCATTCACCCATTTCAATTAGCTTCTTGGCCCTTACAGACATTTTGGTTCTGGATTAAGTGACGGCGGCATTTAGAAGCTTCAGAAGGATCCCTAAACACCAAGAGAGCCCAGAGGCAGCAAGAAGCAGCATGGAGACAGATTGGGTGGGGAGATGACCCAATGTCAACCTCTGTGAACAGATACCCTCCACTAGTCATAGATTAAAATCTTATAATCCATGAAATATGAAAGTTTTAATTATAAATTACAATTTTTGAAAAATAAAAAGATATATTTGTGATAAAGCCCAGCATTACAAGGGGCACCTGTGTGGCTCAGTCAATAAGTGCCTAACTCTTGACTTAGGCTCAGGTATGATCTCGGGGACCTGAGATCGAGCTCTATGTCAGGCTCTCCACACAGTGTGGAATCTGCTTGCCCCTCTCCCTTTGCCTCCCCCAGCTTGTGTTACCTCTCTCTCTCAAACAAATAAATAAAACCTTAAAGAAAAAAAAACTCAAACAAACAAACCCAGCATTGCTAGATTGAGGTTTATACCCCGAGGCAAGTTTCTGTGAGGTTTTTCATTATCTTTACAGAAAGAAGGCTCTATATTGATTGCTCAGGTTTAATTTCTCCCCCAGTTTGAGATATGAACTTCTAGTTTCCTGTGGGACTTGGTCTCATTGTTCCAAAATGCTCTTCTGTCTCACAGACCTGCTCTTCCTTATGCCCTTCCTATGCTGTCAGTGAGAGCACTGTTCTCATGTCCTCCATGTTCAAAACCTAGAAATACTCTCCAACACTTTCTCTATCGATCTACACAGCTCATTGGCCACTGTGCCCTATAATACTTCAGTAAAACTTTTTGAATTCATACATTTTCTTTTTGTTTGCTCTACGCAAGAGGAAGTTCTTTCTTAAACAACTGAAATCATCTCCCAACTCCTTATTAAGAATGTCTTTACTCCAGCTCTTCTTAGGACTATCTGCCAGAGACCTATTCAATAGGCAGCAGACTACATGTCACTTAAGTATCTTCCATGGTTTCTCTTTTCCTTATGGAAAAAAGTCCAGATCTCTAATGATGCCATGAAATCTTCCATTATCCTGTGAAATAATCTATCAGGCTCTTTCCTCATCCTTGCCTTTTTAAATCCTATATTCCTGTAGAATTTTATGATGCCAAAACATGTGGAAGTATCCTAAGTTTTTGTGTGTTTGCTTCTTTGCACAGTGTTCCCCTAGCCTGATCTGATCTGATCTGCCTAAAGATATTTCATCCAGCGTTCAAAAGTTACTTCTTCTCTACAACTAATCATCACAGAGCCTAGTAAAATGCCTGGCACAAAGTAACTTCTAACTGAACATCTGTGGCTTCCTATCAATGTACTGTCTAAACTTCAAGTTCATGTATGTCTCCTTCAATTACACTACTTTTAGGAAAATCAATTACCAGAAGACAAACATAACATAAAATTTAATAAAACTCTCCTTCACTTCTCACCACCTCTTGCAATATCTAAGTTTTTAGTTGGCACATCCTGACCATCTGCTTATATACCCTCCCACTTCCAGCAGGAATATTCACAAAGACACTCTTAGTGGAAGGTTCTCTGGGAATTATTCTGTTACGAATCACCAACTCTAATGAAGGTTGAAAAGTGAAATGATGCATCGTAGAAGGATTTCTGTAATGTATATGAAATAAATTTTGCCATGAAACTAACTAGACACAGGCTGACTCTGGAAAATATCATCTCCATTGGAATGATGGAATAATGTTACTTTTCCTAGTGGAGTTTATAGGCATAATTCTATACACTGATCTAAATAAGTCATTCAGAAACTTGAATTCTTGGTGCCATCCACAAAATCAGATGAGGGCAGTTTCCTAGTGTGCTTGGATGAGGACATTTTGGAGTTGAGTTGATAGATACAGGAAATTTTGCTTAGGAGAAAATTTTAAGATTTTAGTATTATGACCAATGTCTGCATAAATCTATATAATGAATAGAAAAAAAAACAAGAATTTTTAAAAAATCCTTTATCTATTGAAATGGATGTTTATTATTTTAGAAAATGTATACTGGTGTACTTAGTAGAGAGTTATTGATTTCCCAGTACCAACTCAGTACTGGTAATATAAGAGAAACATGGCAACTGGGACGCCTGGGTGGGTCAGTTGGTTAAGCGGCTGCCTTCGGCTCAGGTCATGATCCCAGCGTCCTGGGATCCTTGCTCGGCAGGGAGCCTGCTTCTCCCTCTGCCTCTGCCTGCCATTCTGTCTGCCTGTGCTCACTCTCTCTCTCTCCCTCTCTCTCTGACAAATAAATAAATTTAAAAAAAAAAGAGAAACATGGCATCTGATCTTATAGGACTTAGAATTTATCTGAGTAATGGGTACTTAAAAAGAAAACACAAAAAAGAAATTAAATTAGGAAAGCAGTGCAAGGGTGAAGCTACCACGAGAAAATAAAAGCATACATTTTTTGAATATTAATTTTGAGGACACTGTGAGACTCTGATTTGAGAAGTTTGGCCATGAAGTCTTGTGGATAAAGAAGGAAGGATCTGGAAAAGATGTGAGGCCAGCAGAGGTAATGTTGGCAAACAGCATCTCCTAAACTCCCTGTATGATAAAAATCACCTGAAGTTTTTTTTATCAAACTATCCAAACTCTATTCCCCTTTCCTAGAGTTTCCTAGACCAGGATAACTGTCTATTTAATTAGTTCTCCTGTGATTCTTATTGCCAGGGAATTTTTTTTTAAGATTTTATTTATTTATTTGACAGAGCAGGCTCCCTGCTGAGCATAAAGCTCTATGGGCAGGTGGGGGGGCTAGATCCCAGGACCCTGGGATCATGACCTGAGCTTAAGGCAGAGGCTTTAACCCACTGAGCCACCCAGGTGCCCCTTGCCAGGGGAATTTGAGAAACAATGTAATTTAACACATTTCTGTGGCAATGGTTCTGCCCCCCAAAAGTGTCTAGATATGCAAAGGAGGAGGGAGGGAGAGAGTGAGGAGATAGGGAGAGAAAGGATTTGTCTCTGACAAGTAGATGGACCCTTGCTCTACGCCCCTTATAATTAGAGAGAGAGAAAACAAAAAGCAAGATGGGTAGGTGTAGGCACCAGTAACTTTTTGTCTTGCTGCCAGAATTTCCCATCTGAGGGCTCGTATTTTCTCAATGAAGTATATGGCAAGGACATCACTGGAAAATTAAAGGGGGATCGGAATGAGTTTAATCAGTGATAAAGGATGAAATAAGCATTATTTATAATGGGAAAGCAAATTTTCTAAAGGAAAAAATATTTTCTTGACATTGTTATATGGCAACTTGAAGTTAAATTTATATTGATAGAATCCACCTAGTTGTGTGTTTTAAGGGCAATAAATAAATATATAAACACAACTTCCATGACTTTTATATTTAAGTGAATTAAGATATATGGGACTTCTCAGAAAAATATTTTTCCTAAAGTTACTTATTTTATGACAAAATACATAGAATTTATTCAAGTACTAAGAATATATATTAGGAGAAATAATATTCAATTTCATTAAGAATGGAAAAGTGAATTTAAGAAGTATTTTAAAATTTGGGTACTAGGAGATATCCTGATATACTATGATTGGATATTAACACCATTTTCCCCACACAGAATTGGAGTTAAATATCCCTTGATCATATTACATGAGTTAGGAATACTATCCTATGGAAATGGCTTGTATGTCTTTTTTATGATATGGAAAGAACTGAAAGATATTTATTTTTTGTTGTTCTTGCTTTCCACCCATGCCTGCTATTGAGAAGATCAAAAGAAATGGATTCAGGGTACAAACTATGGTCCAAAGAAGGGATTTCTCCAACCTGTTGGGTGGATCTGACCCATCAGGTGGATTTCCAAGAGAGTCTGTACAGTTTCTCTCTGTGAAGATTTGAACAAGAGATTCAATATTACAGGATAAATTACAAGTAGTTTTTCCTGCTAAGGATATATCATCAAGTTCAATCTTAGTGACCCCTAAATATTATTTTCAACAAATAATCTATAATTTTAGATGCTGATATTAAGACTTTGGTTCAGATTCCTCTTATTCACTTCATCCAAATATAGTGCAAAACCTGGATCACATAATCTTAATTGTTCCTCTTATGTTAAAAATCATATGCTATTATAAAGTGCAGCAGCAAATGCTCTATCAATTTGAAAGTCATAATTCTCGGCGATTATCAGTAAAGACAGCAAAAGAGAAACAAAGTCCTTAGAATAAAGCATTATGTTATATTGTTTACATCTTTTACATGAGTCATGGTAAATCATCACTCACTATGTAGCATTTATACCCCACTTAATACTGTGGATTTATATGCATACTAAGTGTAGTTCTTTTACTACAATCATGTAACTGTCCTATAAAAGCACATATCATCAGGATGGAAAAGAACTGTTTTGCTCTTATGTGTACAAGGAGAATATAAATCTTTAAACATGACAGCTTTGCCTTTAGTTTCTCTGAAAAGTATTAAATATATTAACACTTCTTTCTTTCCTTCTCATGGCCACTGACAAAATTCATCTCTCATTCCTTACTTCTCCAATAGCACTTTTTAGATACACTTTAACGTGTATTCCTCAAAATCATTAAGAGAACACAGGAGGAATATGCATAAAATGTAATGGCTGTCGTGCATTTGGAATTGCATTATAGCTTTGATGTACTGACATCTGTCTTCTGTTGCCGGACACTGACATTATTTTATACTCCGTATTATCCTCTACAGTGTCTAACAAAGTCATTGGCACACAATGTAGGTTCAACAAATGTTTGTTTAGTTACACAGTGGGGGGAACTGCATATGCTGGCCCAGTGCAATGTTTTGGAAGCTTTATTATTTTTGAAGCTTTATTTTAGATGAGGAATGAATCAGGACTTCGCTAGAATTCACCACCACTCCAGGAGATTTCATTTTTTTTTCTCTTAAAAATTGTGTTTACATAGTAGAGAGTGAAAAGAAGCTATGTGTCCAGGGTTCCTTATCTCCCAAAGATTTAAACCCAAGCCCAAATATAGACTTACTCAAGTCAAGCTGGAAGTTAAAAATATCTCTGAATTTCATCATTACAATTAAACAACATAAGAATTTCTCTTGGAAGTTTTTTCTTTTTTTTAAAAGGAAGAAAAGAAAGACACTTTTCTCCAGTCCTCAGGAAAACAAGTTTCAAAGAATGCAGTTAGGGAAGTGGGAGAAGAAAATTAACACAGTGGAGATATAGAAAACACACTGATGTGTGAATTAGAGCAAAATCTGAGTGTCACCTTGCTGCCGCGCTGGTGATGATCTTCAGGCTGCCTGGGTTCCGGATAAGCTTGTCCAGAATGCTGACAATCTGCTCAAACTTGGGTCTGTTGTTTCTGTCTTTCTGCCAGCAGTCCAGCATCAGCTGATACAATGCAGCTGGGCAGTCCATGGGGGGCGGCAGCCGATAGCCTTCATCCACAGCTTTAATCACCTGTGTGAGAAGCAGTTTCCAGGGACTTCAGAACTGAGACTCCTTTTATTCTCCGTGGGAAGGGTACGCCAATATGAATATTTTAAAGTTAAGTGGGAAAGTTCTCATTTGCAGTTATTTAATAGGACGACAGCTTATCAAATAAATAAGAGATTATTCCCGCCTAGAGATGTTATATAAAAGAAGAGCTAGAGAGAGAGAGAACGTGAATTCAGGAAAGAAGCATTTGTCAAGCTCCTTTTCAGATGAAAATCAGAAGAAACTTTCTGTGATATAGGAAATTCAATGAGTTATAAATAAATTATTATGTCGTGATACAGATTTATATGGAATATCATTTATATGTGAATGGGTGCAGAAAAAGTTAGTCTACAGATTTTGTTTATACTTCATTCAAATGGTACCTCCCAAATCATAATAAGTTCTTAGGTAATATCCTATGTGCCGAACAATGAAGTGATTATTAGTTCATTTGTACTTTTAAATCACATAAAACAGTGATTTTCAAACTTACTGTGTATCAGAATAATCTGGAGGACTAAATATATAGATTATTCTCCTCTGATTCCATAAGTCTAGAAGAAGGCCTGAGAATTTGTATTACTGCAAATTCCCAAGCCCTGCTAACGCTGCTGGTCCGGAGCCCACAGTCTGAGATCCTCGAATAAAGAGAAAATTTGGACAATAGACATGTGGAAAAGTGAGTCTGATTTTCCCAGTACTATTATAAACATAGCTGGATTGGAGAGTACAGAAAGGTTTTATATGCAAATATGGTAAAAACAGTTTTATATGTAGTGGGCAGCAAATGACTAAAAGCATCTGAGCTTTCCATCTCATGTATCTTTGAGATCATGCTCACAGTCTTTGGCTAACGAAAAAGAAAAGCCTCTGAGCACTGATCCCATGTCAACAGCATTCTTTTACTAAGCATTTGCAAGACATGATTTCTAAAACCAAAAATCCTTTTCAAAAATCATATCAGAGTTACAATAGAAAGTTTAACATTATTTTTCCAACCATGTACTTCAATTCGTATGACTAAATTCACATGTAAGTTTAATACATTAAGAAAAACAACACACAGACATTGGTTGCTTTGTCTGACACTGGGAAATATTATGTCTAAGTAAACAAAATGCTGGCATAGATGCATTAATTAGATCTACAAAGAATGGCAGACATGTGGCTTTTTAATGTTACATAGAAACAATTTTATAGCAAAAATACTTCAAACAGTCCCCGATATCTATTGACTATCTTTTCAGTCACTTATTTCATTACATTATTATTACAAATGTCCTTATTTTGTCTCATTTCTAAACCCCTGCTTCAGGGAAACGTGTAAATCTGTACGAGCAACTCAATTAACATCCTTGCAAGACTTGGAAACTATTTCATTTCTTCTAAGTATTCTATTTCAATGTCACAAACTGGGAGCCACCTGGTTTCATTATGCTCCACTTCCTTGCACAGCTTGATCTCTTAATCTGAACCCATAATTCATTGACTACAAATACTTACATCCTGATTGGACATCTCCCAGTATGGTCTCTCTCCATAGGACATCACCTCCCAGAGAACAATCCCGTAACTCCATACGTCGCTGGCTGACGTGAACTTGCGGTAAGCTATAGCTTCTGGTGATGTCCATCGGATTGGGATCTTCCCTCCCTTTAAATATAAAATTATGCACATATGTGATCAAGACTGAATTTGTCAGAGTACTTCTGAAATGGAATATGGGTTTCTACTGAAATATCTGGATGTTCTATTTTAATGACAAGCAGAAGTGAGTGGCATACCATGTACTGAAGTGTTTACTTACAATTAATCTATTGAAAGGAAAACATTTAAAAATTATTTAAATACCGCTGGGTTATATCAACTATGGCACATTAATTACTCATCTGAAAAAAATGACCTAAAGTAGGCGTGCTACACGGTATATTAGAATTGAGTGTGCTATTCTGAGTCAACCTTTATTGATTTAACATAGATTTATGTTTGACCAAGCAATCTTAGTTCAGAATGCAAGTTAATATTTGTAAAGCACTATATCAAAAGAAGAACTTATACCACTCCTTGATATGTAAGTTCTCATTGGTATTTGTTAACTAAATAAATTTTAAGTTAAATTATACTTCTAAAACACTCTCTTCGATTCATTATCAATCATCTTGATTAATTTACCTGGTGCTTCACTTCATCATTAATCACTGAATTACCTTCCATGTACTAGGTAGGCACCACATGAACTAACTAGATATAATAACTACATTCCCAGAACTTATAGTCTAGAGGAGAATCTTGCTTCTCTGAGTTATGGGAGATATAAAGATATAACTCCCATGGAATTTGCTCTCAGTTTAATAAATACATTTAATAAAAATGTGTCGAGTAGCAACCATATGGGAAGTATTAGGCAAGTCACCCTGGGTGAGACAAATATAAATAACACACTAGCCCTCCTGTTTGGAAAATCTCAGGCAACTAGGAATGATCATTAGTTGTTTTGAATAATGAAATGCAGAAAGAGGTATCTAGTACTTTGTTTCTCAAACTTTATTTTATATATGAATCAGCTGGAGCTTGCTCCCATTAAAATGGAAGCAGTAGTTGCAGAGTGTAGCCATGGTCTACTTTTCTCAAAAGCTCCCGATAATGCTGGTCCTACTTGTCATAGACCTTCCAGGGTCTATGCAACAGAGATGGCTATGATGCAGCGCACAGGGCTGAGAGGCTCACTAGAGAGACTGAGGTGGTCACATATGAATTGAGCCTGAAAAGATGTATAGATCTATTTTAAAGACTTTATTTATTTGACAGAGAGAGACACAGGGAGAAAGGGAACACCAGCAGGGGGAGCAAGAGAGGGAGAAGCAGGCTTCCTGCTGAGCAAGGAGCCGGAAGTGGGGTTTGAACCAAGGACCCTGGGATCATGACCTGAGCTGAAGGCAAACGCTTAACCCACTGAGCCACCCAGGCATCCCTATGAGCAGATTTTTGATATAAGAAAAAAAAGACTCTGAAAAATAACCTGAGGGTTTGAAGGGGCAGGGGGTGGGAGGTTGGGGGAGCCTGGTGGTGGGTATTGTGGAGGGCACGCATTGCATGGAGCACTGGGTGTGGTGTAAAACTATGAATTCTGTTACGCTGAAAAGAAATTTAAAAAAAAAAAGAAAAAAGAAAAAAAGACTCAATACTGAAAAGAATTCACATCATCCAAATCATAAGGCCTATTCATCAAAAGGTTTGTTTGGCTGCCTAGCACTTCACTGGTTTTGAAGTAGTGCTGGGGCATGTGAAATATTACTATGGAGAAATGGATCTTAGGAGGTAAAGTTATTAAACTTCATTACACCTGAGCTTCTTCATGTTATTTGGAAAAGTAAAAGTTCTGGTTCATAGTATAACTGTGGGGCTAAGTGACAAATTTCAATAAAACCTTTAGCATAGTTCCTGGCACACAGTAAAGACTCAAGAAACATCAGCTTAACACTCTTGTACTTGGAGGGAAATACCATAGATCAAACAAAGTATCAAAGAGAGAAGGAAAATGTATATTTTCAAAGAAGTTTCCAGTGTGATTATGCTACAGAGTATGTGGAGGAATATGATGGAAAAGGATGGAAAAAGATCAGGTTGAGGCTTAACCGTAATCCTCAAGTAAACTGAGCCAGCTTAATCCTTCAGAGGACAGGATTGATCTGCGATTGGAACTTTCTCCATAAACTTGATGCTTCTCCTTGATGTTTTCATACAAGTGAACTGCTCAAGGAGAATACTGCCATAGGTCTTTGAAGGAGGTGGGCTTTGAAGAATGCATGAAACTGTAGTGAAGTGAGCACAGAGAAGGTGACTGAGCACAACCTTCTTGAGGAGCTAACAGCCAAGGGCTAGTTGATGCTCTATATTGGTGAAGTAAAATAAACCTGGTTGGGGAGATGGGAGTGAGACTAATAGCCTTGGGAGATCCTGGGGAGACACTACAGTGCACAGTGTGCCCCACAGGAGTGGGATGGTTTAGAATCAGAAAAACAGAACAGAAAACTTTTGTGGTCAAGTAGAGGAGAAGGTCTTAGAAGTTTCCCTTTCTTTTCTCTCTCACTCACTCATTCACTCTCTTCTTCACAGTTTGCATTACTTTCAACATTTTAAAAGGTTCTTTTCATACTCAGATTTGGAGGGTAAAAGGGTGCCTGGGTGGCTCAGTCAGTTAAGCTTCCAACTTTTGATTTAGCCTCAGGTAATGATCTCAGAATCCTGAGATCAAGCCCCACATCAGGCTCACACTGGGTGTGGAGGCTATCTAAGATTCTCTCTCTCCCTCTGCCCCTCCCCCTCCTGCTCTCCCTGGCTCTTTTCTGAAAAGTAAGTAAGCACATAGGTAAATAAATAAATAAATTTGGAGGGTCTAATATTGTCATTTTCTCTGACAATACATTCAATCCTAAAAATACCTAATAAAATGTTAAAGCTCCCAAATTAACTTATTTGCACCTGCCTAGATCAAGTTCTGGGTCTAAGGATTCAAGATATCAAATATCCTTAATTTAGACAAAAACAAAATTATACATGTGACATGTGACAAAATCTATTCAGGATGCCAAATGACATCATCTAGCATGTTTTCTCTTCCTTAAAAATCTTTGAGAATTAACAGAAGTCAAACAAAGCTATACTCACAGAGCAAAGGAAAGATAATATTCTGCAGTATCAGTTATATGTCTTATCTCTGCTATAGACACTTTGCCATTTGCTTTCCTTTGCCCAGAGCCAAATTACTGAGAGCATAAAAAATGCGCTTAAAAGGAAGTCCTTTCCTTAATGAAAACTTTGTATCTATTTAGAAATATAAGGCACAGGGGCGCCTGGGTGGCTCAGTGGGTTAAAGCCTCTGCTTTCGGCTCAGGTCATGATCCCAGGGTCCTGGGATTGAGCCCCACATCGGGCTCTCTGCTCTGCGGAGAGCCTGCTTCCTCCTCTCTCCCTGCCTGCCTCTCTTGCCTACTTGTAATCTCTGTCAAATAAATAAATAAAAAATCTAAAAAAAAAAAAAGAAATATAAGGCACAGATACAGGTCATCTTACGAACGTCCTTAATTTACAGTAATATATGAACATAGACAAAAACATTAGGTTGATGACTGTCAGGAACAAGACACCCATTTGTTGTGTTTGACCTCAACCAGGATGAAAACGGAACACACTAAAGTTGTTTCATCTTATGCGCTTCATCACTCTTTTCCACAGAGGAGAGCAATGAGAATATTTTAATAAAATTGCTGAAAATAGTGAAGTACTGAAAAGTGATCCTTTTTAGGAAAAACAGGGCCACACCTGTATTTAAGTTTAGAAGGAGAATCCTTTCCTGTGCCGTTCTGGACACAGACATAAACTCTATGGGAGGGATCTCTCCTGGGAGCCCATCTTTTCAATGGTGGCTCTGCTCTGCACCATCCCTGAACTTGACTGGGACTGTTGTAATGTGCTCTCTAAGCTAGCACATGGTTACAGATTTAAGCAAATTATTTCCAGAATGATTTTCCAATCGAGTGCTATCTATTTACTTTCACTGGATACATTTTATTTAAATGTTGTTTGAAACCCTCACAAAAAGGAAATGCATTTGGAAAATTATTTGGTAAATTATTTTAAAGAAAACACTTAAATTTTGAATTGTGCTGTCTTGCTAATGTTTTGTAATCATTATAGTCTACCAAACTATAGAAATAGAGGTAAACAAAGATTACTGGGGATTATGGAATATTTTTGTTTTTGGCAATGGTTTTATAATATAGATAAATCAACTAATAAAAGTGTCTGATCATTAACAGACTGCTCATAAATATCTTGCCCTTTCTTCTCTTCTAATTCCTTCAAGTGGTTAACACATTTTGTATATTGATACAAAGGATTTATTAAATGAACATAGGAGAAAAAGCTTATTGTTAACTACAAGATACTATTCAAATTTGGCAATTGTTGCTATTGCTACTAAAAGTAAATCATACTAAGAGGAATTTTATACATATTTTTCTTTTTCCATGATTGGCAAACAACATGGAGTCACTCTGGCTTTAAATGAAACACAAACAAACAAGTAAACATTGTACCAACTTAATTAAGGCAAGATTACCAACCGGCAAAATCATTACACAGTTTGAGGAAGGTTCAATGTGTATATTATCACAAATTTTGAATTCAACATTAGACTTTCAAATTCTTTATATTCAATACTGGTAAAAGGAGTTCAAGTAGTAGCTCTTGTCCAATCTGTTGCCATGAGTAATTTTTTTGTCACAATTTGTAGTAATTTGAAATTCTTAACCTATGAAAATCTAAATAGGTTGTAAAGCTGAGGAAATACATGCTATTCTTTTTTCTTGGAAGGCTTTTTCCCTGTCTGCCTTCTGCAACTAGTAAACTTAGTTGAACATTCTGGTCAAGTGTGAACTCATTGGTGGAAAATTTAGGAATATTCTAGGCCAAGTTGGTCACTCCAGGTTCTGTGATCTTTCTACCTTTTAATATTATGAGTAGACTGGGATGTTCAGAGGAGTAACTGTCTTGCTTACTCCATTTCTGCATTCCTAGAATTTAAAACAGGAGTCTGACTTTCAAGTTCTCCTGTTTACAACAGCTTGTTTCCCAGAGGTGTGTGTAGATTTGTGGAGAGAGAATATAATGACTTATGTTATGGCCTTAGAGTGGTAGATTTTACTGAAGCTATTTGGTAATTTGGGGCATATTTAAAAATACAGTTCATTTGGAAAATAATACATTGAACCCAGTTTTTCAGAATATACAGATACTAAGAAGGAGCCAATATATAACACAATAATAGCTTTAAAAAATCATACTATTTTCTTATGCCTTCTTTCCCCTCATGCTATTTAACAATGTTGTTATTTCCATAATAGTAATAAATATAAGAATTATTAGACATCAAGTTTAATAGTATCTATAAAATTATGAAAATATCCCACAGGGTTGTGCATGGATTAAATATTTTAGAGTTTGCAGAATTCAGTAAAGATTTTCATTTGATTCCACAAACAAAATACATCCTACATCAACTGTTTCAATTTTAATATTGCAGGTACTTTACCAACCTAAAAATATCACCAACAATTTAATGAATATTATTGTCTCTGAATATGAATATTAATCCATTCATTTGTAAGATGAGGTAAGTATGATTTTTATACATAAAAATTAATTATGCATGGGTAAGACTCATGCTGAAAATATATGACATATTTACCTGCGAGGTAAGTATGTCTACTACAGTTGACTCCAAAGACATTTTAATAAAACAAAATCAAAACATCAAAAATAAAGAGGCCATGTTTAAAATTTAGAGCACCAGGGGAAGGAATTAAAATTTTAAGTGCTAGATGAAGAACACATGAGAATAAAATATTAACAGGAACAAGAGTCATACTATTCAGGGGTGCCAGAGTGGCTCAGTCGGTAAAGTGTCTGCTCTCTCTCACTCTCTCTCTCTCAAATGATTAAATAAAACCTTAAAAAAATGGCATACTATTCATTGCATTCTGTTTGTGAAATATCCCCAAGTTCAACATATTAGGCTTGGTGGCAGATGGCTAGAGTGTTGTTGTTTTTTTTTTTTTCCCTCACAAATGGCAATGTAGTCTACATTGCCTCAGGCAACTTATGGTCCAGTATGTACAGGAGAAATTATAAAGTACCTGAGAGGGATATTTGATCTTCAGTCCCATTTTTACACATTATTTACACATGTTGGGTAATTTTAGAACAAGCTCTCTGTACAGTAGCAACATGACATTTTAAACCAGATTAATGATTTGTTGTGGGGACTACCCTGTGCATTGTAAGATGTTTAGTAGCACCCCTGGCCTTTACCCACTAGATAACATCAGCATCCCTCCATTTGTGACAGCCAAAAACCTCTCCAGACAATGCCAAATATCCCTTAGGAGCAAATTTATCCCTATTTGAAAACTACTGCTTTAGACGGTATATGACAAGCTTTACTTAGCAAGGGAAAATAATTCAGACGAGGTCCAGGATTGATCCAGGATTTTATGCAGACTAAGTGGAATTAACTTTTTCTTTTTTTCCTTACTATTCACACCCTTTCTATGGATATTTTTATTTCTGTTCTAGTCAAGTAAAGGCCAAGTTCATCAGAGCTGATTTTGATACCTGGCTTTTAGTAAATATAACAGTATCCTTTTGACATGTTTCCCTCTATTTTTAACTTTTTTATGTTTTCATGCTTTTTTATTATTTTATTTTATTTTCTCCTTTCTTCTTACCTTCCCCCCCCACCTTTCTTTTTCTTTTTTAAAAAGGGGATAACTTCCTATTGCTAATAAAACTTTAATTAAGCACCAATTTCTTTATCAAACGGAGGTATCTATGACCAAGGAGTTTAGTAAGAAACAAGTTTTTTACTCCCAGAGCAAACACTATCAATGGCTACAAAAACATTAATGGCATTGACATAGTGAGACACTGGATACAAGTCCCTGAGGGCCCAATTTGGTTCTGAAATATGGGTGAAAGAAGAACCCATACATTTTAATAAAGTCTTACTTCACAGTAAGGCTGTCTGCCTTCAGGTTGAATATCTATATATCTGAGACTATCAAAATAAAATTAAATGGATCTATACGAGTCTGACTCACTATATTTCCTACAAGTCATCCATTGTAGAATTTATTCATACTTCTGCTCCTGGTTGATCACAAAAATTCCTTTTCCCCCCTACTCCTCACCCCAATAAATTCAAGCTTATATTGTTTGACTTCTTTTATATTTTTCAGGTCCAGAAATTGCTTTCTCAGTTATATATGTGCGAGACATTTTGAAACTTTAGATGCTTTTCAAATAACTGCCAAACACATCCTTCAATGAATTACCCAAAGATTTGGAGTGATCATTTGGCATACTTCTTTTCTGCCACAGTAAAACTATTCAAGTATAACTGTTATTAATGAGCTAAAATTTGAAATCAGTTGACAATTTAAGGTTTGGCTGGTAAAATGCTACTAGGCACTTAGAGTACTCTAAAGTACAACTAGTTACTATAAAGATGATTTATGAAAATGTATTTTTTACAATATACAAATACATTGTAAAATGAACGCATTTACTTAAGGTGGTCTCTATATCCATATGTAAGTTCTCCAGATATTTATGCATTTGAGAAAATTCTCTAATTGCCTGGAGCAACCTCAGAATCACAGCATATGGAGTATATCTAAAACCTCAATTACAAAAAAAAATTAAAATTTAAACAAATTAAAAAAAAATAAAACATCCATTACAGAGAAACCTCTTTAACAGACTGAAGTTAATGCTTGTTTCCCATATTGAAAGCTGCAAATCTAGCATCAGTTCCTTTCAGTGCTGATGTCTCATCTAGGTATAACTCAGTAATTGGGGTGCAGGAGAATTTATAGTCACTCGTTCCATCTGTTTAGCAGAAATTAAGTGTCTTGGTTTCTGGTCAAATTTTAGCATACTGTTCAATTTAGCCAAGCTTCTTAACTTCTCTGTGCAGCTATCTTGTCATTCACCAACTGAAGATCATGGGGAATATCTCTAACAGCTGGACTGACCTATGAACCTTAGCTCCTTCGACTTTCAAATTTCTGTCTTAAAGGTACAAGCATATCAAGGATGCTGACTTTTTTTTTTTTTAAAGATTTTATTTATTTGACAGACAGAGATCACAATTAGGCAGAGAGGCAGGCAGAGAGAGGAAGGGAAGCAGGCTCCCTGCTGAGCAGAGAGCCCAATGCGGGGCTCATCCCAGCACCCTGGGATCCTGACCTGAGCCAAAGGCAGAGGCTTTAACCCAATGAGCCACCCAGGCACCCCGATGCTGACATTTTTGATGTTCATTATTTTGGACTCTCAAAGATGATCCTAAGTTTGGATTTACTTATCTATTGGATGTCATATCTGGATTTACTCCTTAGAATTCTTAAAGAAAATTTAAAAGAGAAGAATAAAATGGTGCAAGTAAAGATACTTGGGAGTCCCTGGGCAGAGGCATTATATAATTGCTACACTCAAATCCAGGATTATAGTTGAAGTAGTCCCAAACCTTGTTCACTTTGTCCAGAAATAGCAGTTGGAGTAAACCTATTCTCAAAAGATCCTGCAATTCAGTTCTCTAAGCTTAATGAATTTAGACAGTTCAAATGAGGCATTTGGCTAAAAGCCTGAATTTTCAGGCACTCAACTAAAGCCAGCTCTTTCATTATGGGTTAGGGGGTTTCAAGTCTTGATTTCTAAAGAAAAGGAGTATAATTGCTAAACTCTCTGGACATTAAGGCATAATATCTCATATCTGCCCCAATTTTTCTCTAATTATATATACAAATCTCTCCCTGCTGATTTCATAAATGCTTAGCTGATCCACAGTTCACACTGCCTGCTCGTGAGCTCTGTCAGGTCATACTTAGAGTGACAAAGGACTTCAGAGAGTTTATCTTAGTAAACCCTAAGTAATTGAGTGTTTAACCTGGAGGCAAATATTGGCTTCTCAGGTTAAAAGTGGAACCACAGAGATAAATCATTTGACTCAAGGATTTAGCATCTATCTATTGTCAGGAACTGAACTTCATTCACTGCAGACAACAGTAGAAAACAAGGTGAAGGGCAAGCCAGGAAGGCTCCCAGGGGAAGCATCTGTTCTAATCCCCAGTAGTTCAAATCTAAAAGCCATTGAGAGAATTGTTCCAGCAGATGTTGATTGCCACAAGAGATCAGAGACAGATGATTTTTTTGGTAGCAAAAGCCTATCCCTTGAACTTTTGACATGTTTCAACATTATATGAAATGCTTAAGAATTTCTTAAAATACAGGAAAATCTTCAACTTGCATTCTAAATTATTCTATTGCTATCCAGGTAGTGCAGTACAAATAAACAGCTTTTCTGTTACTTTCTGTTAGTTTCAAATTAGGTCATCTGATGTATAATGTCTATTTTCAACAAAAACAATACAAACATATACAGATAAGGTTGAAGATATTTCAGAGTTCAGTGAGGTTTTAAATGTTAAACTTTTGTGTTTTATATATACTAAACCCTAATTATTTTAAAGATTAAAGAATTTCATTTGAAAGTGTATATTTTTAGCACTCTGAACACAGTTTTCCAAAGAAACAATGTTATAAGCAAATAAATCAGAAAGACCTATTCAGTATATAATTGCGATAAAAATAACAGAAACAGAAATATTAGGTTCACTCTAGTTAGTAACCAAAAAAGTACAAAACTTGAGTAAGCTTGATTTGTTTAATATTGATGATTGAGAAATAAGGAAAGATGAAATGATAGGTTGAGAATCTCATAAATATCCAAAAAGACAATTCTGACTGGACACGATGGCAATGATTCCCTTATAGGCTTATGTTTAATAAATAACAGCCTGAACTAGGGGTCAATTCCAGAGCAGTGGTCAGCAAATGAAGAAGGAAAAAAGTCACAGGAGTATATCTGAACCATGACATATAGAATGATGGTTGAAAAGGGATGACAAGACAGAAACGAGTCAAATTATTAGCCATCCCAGACATCCAGTGGTAAGACTGACTTAGGACTTCAAGACTGTGGTACTTCCCAATGCCAAAGGAATTGGGCTGGTCAATGACTTTGGGGCACTATGAAAATCTTCAGGTAATGTGTCATCACATATTTGAAAATGTGGGATATTCACAGCAAACTGGAAATAATACCAGAAAGTGATTTTTACTAAGCTTCCAGGCTCTCCAACATTACAGACTAGACCAGTCACTATGAGCCTGATGTTTAGTCTGAGTTAAATCATTAATCTGACTACTTAATTTGTCTTCTTGCAAAGTGAGCCTGTTGGAATTAGAACAATTATTAAAATTGATTTATTAAATTGAAAAGATTGTTAAAGCAAAATAAATCTGGTTAATTAACTTTGTTATTTACATTATTTTTTCCTCCACTATCACTAATTCACTGTTCTAATGTCATTTTATCAGGGAAACTCTTGTAATCTTTCTCACTGAAATAACACCACCCCACACACTACCCATATTCTTCATCTTACTTCTCTGCCTTGCTATACCTTTACTTGCTTTTTTATTACCTGAATTCCCACACTAGAATGTCAACTCATAAGGTCAGGGCTTTGTTTTATTTACTGCCCTAGAACAGTGTCTGGCGTATCATAGGCACTCAAACATTGAATGAATGAATGATGCACTTTAGAGAAAATTTTTCCTGCTAGAGACCATGTAATATTTTACATACAACCTCTGTATTACTATGTTCCACTCTAAAACTATAGCTGTGATTTTTTTTTCCCCACATAAATCTGGATAGATTTTTTTCACGTGTTAAAATGCTTATGGTATCTATCTCTCTGAATTGGGTGACTAGAAATTACTAGATCTCTCATTAAAAATTGATGCAACATTGACAACTGAGATTATGAAGTCTTCTAGCATTTCCTGATATTTGAATACATGACTTTACTTTGTGAAGCTACATGAGGCATATCCATACTGATCCTAAGAGAGTAGGGAATAAATTCATGATTGACATTATTTATTTCGGTTCAAAACTTAAAATATATGAAGGCCACTGATTAGATATTTATATGTTACTTTTTTTCATTCATGTGAGAACACATGATATATGTTACTTATCAAAATAATATAATTTTCTTTTTATATCACACTGGTCCTTCATATTCGTTTTTAGTCCTTGACTACAGAATAAAGGCTCATGTTCTCTATTATTTATGTCCTTAGAATGGAGTTATCCTGAAGAGGAAAATTTAACTACTTAGCTTCTAATTACTTGCATTAGCCACTTTTTTTTTCTTTCTTATCTTGCAAATGAAATTAGGTAAAATAACTGTAGCAGAATATTTCTGGCATCAAGTTGGCAGAATTACAGAGAAAAAAAATAAATTATTATGTAAAATAAGATTTCTTTCTCCTTCACTTAACACGCAATGCCTGTGATAACTTTTCAGTCGCTTTTATCTCCTAAAAATCAAATAGATATTAATGGGCTATAAATGTAATGAAAGGGAGAAACTTCTCATCCAATTTAAAAATCTAATTGCAGAGGTGCCTGGATGGTTCAGGCAGTTAAGTGTCTGCCTTCAGCTCAGGTCATGATCCTAGGGTCCTGGGATCGAATTCCGCATTATATTCACATTTGGGGTAGGGAGGTGGGGAAAAAAATTCCTGCTCAGCGGGGAGCCTGCTTCTACTTCTGCCTGCTGCTCCCCCTGCTGGAGCGCTCACTCGATCGCTCTCTCTCTCTCTCTCTCTCTCTCTCAAATAAAGAAATAAAATAAAAAATCTAACTGCTAATGACTCAGTATGCATCTTCAGGACAGAAATAAAAAGAAAAAAAATTGAAAATGAAGAATATAACCAAAAATAAATCACCTGGCTCTCTCAAATTTCCCAAACCGGTTTATGTGGTAATTATATCCCTAAAATGAATTTGGGGGCTTGAGAATTGGATTGACTTTATATAATAGAGCATGTAAATTAGATAAAAGACTATATTTTCCCTAACTTGATCTTGTTAAACAGTAAACTGATCACCATCATAGTGGAATTTTGGATCCCATCTATTTGAACATATGAATATAAAAATGTTCATTTGCATAGATGCATGCATGCACATAAGAAATGCTTACCATTTAAAATAAAATTTCATAAGGAAAAAGACTAAAAATAATTTAGTGGTAAACAGTCTTCACCAATAATTTCATGGTTCTCTTAAACTGAAATGAATTGGTAGTTTAGTGCAAAAAAAAAAAAAATAGGTAACATGCCATAACTGTGCTCTGAATTCACATGGTGGGAAACCAAAGAAGGGCAATTCATTTTTTGTTTGTTTTTCTCAACAACGAAAAGTTTCTGATGGTTTAAGTTTGCAGAGCTAACTGCTCCATCCCCAATAAAATCCAAAGCCTTTCAAGATGATTTACAGCCTTTTGTATGCAGCTGCTGTTATGCATCCCACGCCTTTCTTCAAAACATGCTATATCATATTAATACTATAAATCAAGACTTTATATCACTTGATAAAAACTAAAATATTCATTTCATTTTTAAAGTGCATTTTCATGACATAGTACCTATAACAGTGGTTCTCAAAGTGTCATCCATGCACTTCTGGGTGTCTCCCAAGAACATTTCAGAGGGTCCACAAGATTGAACGATTTTCATAAAACAGTAGAACACCACACCTTTCTTACTCTCAAATCCCACGTGTACAATGGAATTTTACAAAGGTTACAGGACGCATAATCACATTGTATAATAGAAAGTGTCAATGTTTGGAATTTCTGCGTAACTCAGTAGTGAGAAATGAGAAGAAATAACTGTAGGTGAGTACTAAAAGAAATTCTGATTTCCTACTCAGTTCCCTTTAAAAAAGAGAAAACATACAAAAGTATATATTATGATCTGAGCTGACACTCTCATCTCAAGGAATCCTATTGGGACAGAAGGCAGGAAAACCTGTGATACACTTCAGACAGTGTTAAAGCAGCATAGAAAAATGCCTGGTAATTGTTTCGAGTTTCAAGGCTCAATGTCTCCACAACTCCTTGGGTGTTCCGTCCAGTTTAAAAGAAAAAAAAAAGTACATACGGAATTAGTTGATATAAATTCTGTTCCACTCTCCTAACTTGCCTGTTGATCACCAAGCTGTTTTTAAAATGAGATCAGCAGACATCCCATATTCATTCAGTGGCACTGAATCAAACACCTCTCATGATTCCTTAGTGCAATTACCATCTACCTAAAGGCAGGAACATTCTGAGGAGGAATTGGGGAACAGGCTTAGTGCATTGAGGCACTGAATGCTAATTTTTGAACCCCAGTGACTGTAGGTGATGTGTTAAGTGTGACTGAAGTAATGTGGCTAGCTTCTTAAAGCAGATTCACCAGAGTGTGTTTATCCAACAAGAATGCTAAGCACACACTCTTTTAAATGGTGAACCTGTTTTTCTGAAGTAACCATAAATTATAGGATTGCTTAATCAAATAAAGAAAGTGAATGTCTAAGCTGAAAAGTACTGGTTTTGGTTAAAAACAAATCTAGACTTTATTATAAGACAATGTACTAATTTTTCTTATTTATTAACAATAAGTTTATTGAGACCAGAGTTTTATCTCAGGCAAGTATGTTTCCCAAAATACTATATGCTTAAATAATTCTGAATAATGATATCCTTTGCAATCTAATTTTAAAGATAACTTCAAAAGAGATTTCCCAAAACATTTTGTACAATAGCAGGGTTCCTTTAATACGTACAAATTCTCAAGAATTAGTATGGCAACATTCATTTAATTGTTTCAGTGTGTTTGTTTAAAAAACAAAATAGCAGTCCTATTACTTTAAAACATACCTCATAGTTTAGGGTAAATTATAAAAATGGTGTGCCAAACAAGGAGATTAGAGGAGATTAAATTAAAGTTTTCTAAATTATTCGAGAAATGCAGATGCAAATTACAGCTTCTCAGAAGGAAGTTTGGACCCCCACAGATATTTTGAGAAGTTTTGAGAAAATACAAAGATGAACATTGAATAATTCTAAACAGCTGTTTATTGGCAGTTAATGAGCCATTTGGCTGGTGTAGTTTTTAATAATCTTCTGAGAATAAAAAGTGCAGAGAGCCTGTTGCATTTTGATTTCATGAATGATAATGAGGAATCTTGACAGAGCAACATCTTTTTTTTTTTTTCCCCCTACTAGGGTTAAGAAATGGTCTTCTGTACCCCTGGTCCTTACAGAGTAAGAATCAGTACAAATGAAGCTATGAAAGTTAACCCAATATATTCTCTAGAGAGCAGATGATCCAGATTTGGATGAATCTTCCAAGTTTCTGCAAGAAAAATCATGCCTTAGAGTATCCTGGAAATCAAGACTAATATTGGAAAAAAATGCTCTAGTTTAAAAATAAGATATGGCACAGAACCTGACTAAATTACCAGAAATCTAATATTCCAAATAAAGGCCTTTTAATCAAGTACTTTTTATTAAAACTGGAAGTATATCATATACATATATATAATATACTATATATATATATATAGTGATTGCTGTAACATGGACAATGCCTGCAAGAATGATACTTTCTGTGCAGTGTGTTTAAAGCTCAATAGTAGCAGAAGGTTATGAAGGATATCTTTAGAATGCAGAGTAGCAGTGAACAGAATAAAAAAATATTTCTCAAAACTATAAATATATTATCATCTGTTGCATACATTGTCTCCTGGGATGATAATTTATAGTCATAAAAATCATGCTTTGCTGCAGAATGTTGGCTAATTATTCTGGAGATGAGAGAAGGAACAGAAGGGACACTAAAAGCACTATCCACATATTTACTCAGGTTTTGTAATTTCTTAAGTTTTCAGAGCTTTATAGTCATAGTCACTGTTATAAATTTAATTAAACTAGCTGTTAGATATAAAATTTTATTTTATTTGTTTTTCTCTCAACTTAGGAACTGTATTCCCAAGAACAGCAACATTTTGTGCAGGACACATCTTAAGAAATACTAAGATGTATAGACAGTGAATCCACTACAGAATCTAGTTGAAAATGGGAAATGCAAAAGAGAGTGTAATGTATAAAGGCATCAGGAGAGTTCCAACTCCTATATCAACTCATCTAGGAATATCTCCAGGACGCTATGCTTCTGAATTTCTGGTTCTATCTCTGTGGCTTTGTGGATGAAACTCAGTCTGGCGAATTGGGCTCTTTCTCAGAATGTGAGATAGATGTCACATGACACACTTGGTCATTGATAATAGATTTGTTGAAATTGATGTTTTAGGAAAGAATGAGCTTTTAAAATTTTTGAAATTAATAATAACTTTCTTTTTTTTTTAAAAGATTATACTTATTTGACACAGAAAAAGAGAGAGAGG
Organism: Mellivora capensis; assembly: GCA_004024625.1. Taxonomy (NCBI): domain Eukaryota; kingdom Metazoa; phylum Chordata; class Mammalia; order Carnivora; family Mustelidae; genus Mellivora; species Mellivora capensis. The sequence continues at coordinate 51,452 of PISX010001041.1, forward strand.
GAGGGAGGGAGGAAGCAAGCACAAGCAGAGGGAGAGGGAGAAGGCTCCCCACTGAGCAGGGAGCCTGATGTGGGGCCCCATCCCAGGACCCTGAGATCATGACCTAAGCTGAAGGCAAAAGCTTAACCAACTGAGCCACCACCAGTTACTCCAGTAGTAACCTTTTAGAAACATGAAGAAAGCAACAGAAGTTGGCATTTAAAAACTGCCCATTCTCTTGGCTGGTGTATGGGGGAATAGCCTCTTTTATATGTTGCCACTAGAAGTGAAATTCTATAACAAACTATATGAAAATTCATATATGAAAATCATGCACATATCTGCATGCATTTTATTTTATTTTTTTTAAGATTTTATTTATTTATTTATTTATTTGTCAGAGAGAAAGAGAGAGAGAGAGAGAGAGTGCAAGCGCGCAAGCAGGAAGAGTGGCAGGCAGAGGTGGAGAGAGAAGCAGTCTCCCTGCGGAGCAAGGCGCCCTATGCGGGACTCAATCCCAGGACTGGGATCATGACCTGGGCCGAAGGCAGCGGCTTAACCGACTGTGCCACCCAGGTGCCCCTCTGCATGCCTTTTAACTCAACAATTTCAACTCCAGAAATTTATCCTGAGGAAATAATCATGGCCAGACATTAATCATTTATCAGGATTACATCAAAGTAATGTTAAGGATATCAAAACTCTGGAATTTGCTTAATTAATAGTGCATTGGACAAATAAGGAATGTATATGGATAAAGTGGAGTATGATACATTATTTAATGATAACATTAAAATTCATCACTTAGAAAATTTTATATTTTATATTTTAAGTTAAAATAGATTACAAAACAACATTGAGTTTGTAAAAGAAGAAAATACTGGATTAATAATGGATATCATTTTATATATCAATATATATAATATCCCATTTTATAACTATATACATAATTGATAATTACAGTTGGTTACCTTTGGTAGTATCATTAATGATGATCATTTAAAATTGTCTGCCATGAAAAAAGAATTCTATAAAGAAATGTCTTTTCAAAGGAATCTGCCAATAAATATATGAAGAAATAATCGAATGCATTTTGAATCATATTAATAAAATTAAATCAATTAGATACAATTTCTCAAATCTAAAAAATACAAAAAAATGATATCTATTTTTATCAGTATATAGTTAAGTATGCTTTTATTTATTTATTTATTTATTTTTAAAAGATTTTATCTATCCATTTGACAGAGAGAGAGAGAGAGCACAAGTAGGCAGAGACGCAGGCAGAGAGAGAGGGGGAAGCAGGCTCCCCGTCGATCAGAGAGCCTGTCGCAGGGCTTAATCCCAGGACCCTGGAATCATGACCTGAGCTGAAGGCAGAGGCTTTAACCCACTGAGCCACCCAAGCACCCGTTAAGTATGCTTTTATAATGGGCACAGAAAATCCACTTTGACACAGAAAATCCACTTTTAGGGTTCTATCATAGGGAAATTATCAGACTTATGTAATTAAGAATGCAGATGGATCATTAACACATTTGTACAAAATATTGAAAAGCTAGCATCTGACAAAGTACAAATCCATTCATGATAATAATCCTCTGCAAAGTAGGTTTAGAGAAAACATACCTCAACATAACACAGGCCTAATATGAAAAACCCACAGCCAACAGCATACTTAATGGTAGAAAACTGAGAGCTTTTCTCCTAAGGTCAGGAACCTAGTGGGCAAGGATGTCCACTCTCGCCACTTTAATAGAACATAGTATCAGAAGAAATTAGACAACATAAGGAAATAAAAGGCATCCAAATAAGGAAGTAAACTCCCACCATTTGCAGATGGCATGGAACTATATATAGAAAACCTGAAAGACTCTACCAAAACCTACTGGAACTGATAAATGAATTCAGTAAAGTCACAAGACACAAAATCAATGTACATAAATCTGCTGCATTTCTATATACCAGTAATGAAACAGCAGAAAAAGAAATTAAGAAAACAGTTTCATTTACAATTGCACCAAAATAACATATCTAGGAATAAACTTAACCAGAGAGGTGAAGACCTGTGCTCTGAAAACTATAAAGCACTGACAAAACCAATTCAAAATGATGTAAAGAAATGAAAGACATTCCATGCTTATGAATTGAGAGAACAAATATTATTAAAATGTCCATACTATCCAAAGCAATCTACACATTTAATGCAATCCCTACTAAAATACTAACATCATTTTTCACAGAACTAGAACAAACAATCCTAAAACTTGTATGGAACCACAAAAGACCCCAATAGTCAAAACAACCCCGAAAAAAAGAAAAAACCTGGAGATATCACAATTCCAGACGTCGAGTTATATTACAAAGCAATAGTAATTAAAATGGTATGGTACTGGTATTAAAAATAGACATACAGATCAAAAATACATATATAGAACAGAACAGAAAACCCAGAAATAAATTCACAATAATACAGTTAATTAACCTTTGACAAAAAAAATGAATATAAATAGGAAAATGATAGTCTCTTCAGCAAATGGTGTTGGGAAAACTGGACAGCCACATGCAAAAGAATAAAACTGAAAAACATTCTTTTATCATACACAAAAATAAACTCAAAATGGATTAGAGACCTAAATGTAAGACCTGGAATTATAAAAATCCTTCAGGGGAACACAGGCAGTAACCTCTCTGACATCAGCCTTATTAGCATCTTTCTAGATATGTCTCCTGAGATGAGAAATAAAAGCAAATAAACTGCTGGGACTACATCAAAATTAAAAGTTTCTGCACAATGAAGAAAACAATTAAAAAACTAAAAGACAACCTACTGAATAGGAGAAGATATTTGCAAATGACATATCCCATAAGGGGTTAATGCTCAAAATATATAAAGAACTAACACAATTTAAGATGAAAAAACAAATAATCCAATTAAAAATGGGCAGAAGACATGAACAAACATTTCTTCAAAGAAGACATACAGATGGCCACCAGACGCATAAAAAGAGGCTCAACATCACTAATCATTAGGGAAATACAAATCAAAACTACAATGAGATACCACCTCACACTTGACAGAATGGCTAAAAGAAACAACACAAAAAACAAATGTTGGTGAGGAGGCAAAGAAAAAAGGAACCCTCTTCATCTGGTGGTGGGAATGCAAACTGGCATATTCACTGTGGAAAACAGTATGGAGTTTCCTCAAAAAACTAAAAATAGAACTACCCAATGATCCAGTAATAGTACTACTAGGTATTTAACCCCCAAATACGAAACATTAATTCAAAGGGATATAAGCACTCCTATGCTTATTGTAGAATTATTTAAAACAGTCAAATTGTGAAAGGAACCCAATGTCCTTTGATTGATGAATAGATAAGAAAGAAATGGTACATCACACACACACAAACACAAAGGAATATCATTCAGCCATAAAATGAGTGAAATTTTGCTATTTGCAGCAATAGGGATAGAATTAGAGAGCACAATGTTAAGTGAAATAAATCAGTCAGAGAAAGACTAATACCATACGATCTCACTCATATGTGGAGTTTAAGAAACAAAACAAACAAGCAAAGGGAAAAAGAGAGAGACAAATCAAGAAACAGACTCTTAACTATAGAGAACAAACTGATGGTTATAAGAAGGTACCTGGGTGGGGGATGAGGATTAAAGAGTACACTTACCATAATGAAAAAAATTTAAAAAAAAAGAATAAAATGATAAAAATTTTTAAAAAGCTAGAAATAATAATAATCTGACCAATAATTAGGAGTTGATTTTAATAAATGGTACAACCAGATAGTAGAATAGATAGAACTGCTGAAATTGGAAATTTGAAGATTATTTATTGACAGTGAAATATATTCGGCAGGTATATTGCTAAGAGAAAAGCAGGCTATACAGTGATATTATGAATAACCCTATTCTAATTATGTATTCATGGATAGGTGTGTATAATAAGGAGGCAGAAAAAATATGGAAGAATTGACTGACAAAGTTACAAATGTTCTCTGTGGGTGGCACAATTATGGATGACTTTTCTCCTTTTTATTGATTTGTTTTGAAATTTTTATGACGTGAGCATGTGTTGCTTAGGTAAACATGAATTTTATAATGCTTTAAAATTATATCTAGTTGGATGGAGGTACTGAGAATTTATCATATCTGTTTACTAAAAGTGGCTCAACCAGATCCAAAAATGAGTAAATATAAAAATCCCAAGACTTCAAGCATGAGTGAACCATGCTGCCTTTCTGGGGGACACATTAAACTGATGTATGACATTTCAGAATTACCATCATTATCCACCTTATAAATAGTGACCATCTATTTGCCCAGAAGAAGTAACAATAGTTTAATGTTAAAGGATACATTTCCTTCATGGGAAGACATAATTGACAAAGCATTGAGAGACATGACTTCTATTTATTTGCAAGTCCACATAACACAAGGAGGAAAACAAAGATAAGGAGGAACAAAAAGAAAAAGAAAAAGTGACTCACTCTTGTTGTGTAAGCAGCTTCGGGATCATCCTCTAGAACACGTGAAAGTCCAAAATCAGAAACCTTACACACCAAATTACTGTTGATCAAAATGTTACGAGCAGCAAGGTCCCGGTGAACATAACCCATGTCTGAGAGGTACTTCATGCCAGATGCTATCCCTCGAAGCATCCCCACTAGCTGGATGACCGTAAACTGCGCATCGTGTTTCTGAGAAGTGTTTCAAATACACAGTTAAGATGTGTTGCTCTTCCTTAGAGATATACCTTGGTTAAAATATCACATACTGAACTGTAAAAAGACTGACTATATACATTTTAGTTCTAAGCACTCCAGCCTAACAAGATATGTGAATAAATAGAAATAAGGCTAAAACAAAATAGCACAGTAGCTGCATTACTGAATACTTAATTACAAGGAGGATCCCAATATTCTGACTTCAGGCTCAAAATTAGATCTTTCCTGGTCTGTTGGTGACAGACAAACCCCTCAGAAATTTTAAGTTCAAGAACAACAAAATGAAATGAATCCTGTGGCTACTTTAGTTTTACATACTTATTTGATTGAATGTCCATTCTTCCTTCTGGTTTTTCAGATTTTTATTAATTGCTTCAAAGAAGGTGGATGTTACATGTTTAAATTATCATCATAAATAAATAATTCAGAATTAGAAATATTTACTGAATATTCATTTTCTACTCAATCTTGAGTTATAGGTCATAAAATGGAAGACAATAAAACACAAAGTCAGAGGTCTGTATTTAGAAAAGCTTCCAGTTTACTTGGATTAAAATAGAAATACACAATTTATATGATAAATAGATAAATAGATACACACATATGAATATACATATGTGCATAAATGCATGTATAGATAGATATAAAATTCCATGTTTAGTTTTATCTACACAGTAACAATTTAAAAGAATATTTATTATAATGGTTTTAATTATCTGATTTGAAAAGTACTTGTTTTTTAAATGCTTGGGAAAATAATTGCTGGTAAAATTTGTACTTGCTTCATGAATATTAAAATAAATAATTTCTCAATTAAGGAAAATTTAAAATTTTCCTCCATAAATGAATTATACTATGCTTCCTATCTATCTATCTATTTCTATTTTATAACACTGAAACCATATTAAAGACAGAGTACAAAGTCTTTTTTTAACCCTTGCAGTGATTGGTGATTGGTAGTATCTTGTTCCCCGTAAAACGTATTTCTTTGAATATTTGCTGAAGCAATCTTTAAAAATAAAATTTCTAAGTTTAAATCATTAAGAATATGTATGGATGCATATATATCACCGAAATGATATCTCTGAATTGAGACTACTTTGGAATTATAAAACTTGCTTATTTTCTGAGACAAAAGCTCTATGTGAGAGATAGATGGTCTTCTATCTAATAGCAGTCTGAGGTTACTTTAAATGAGGAAAAGAGAATGTTCATCTTACATCAATCAATGTTATTTGTGTCTTAATTTAAGGGTCTTTTAGAATTTTCTATTTTAACCAATGTGAATCTAGGCAGTACAAAAAGGCTGAAGAAGTTCGCACAAATTTGTTTTAAAAATATAAACCATTAACTTGGGATGCTGCAAGATAAAGATATGATTTTAGTCTTCCTCTTACTATTTAGTTCCCCCAATTTCAGTTTTACTTTAAACTTCGTTATCTAATAGCTCGCAAAATATTAGAGGTTTTCTCACATTTTCAGTGATTCATTCCATATTTATGCATATATGTGTATGATAGAGGGCTAAGAGATACGGATAGATAGGGATAAGAGATATATGAATATATATAAAATCTTCTACTTACACGTAAGAAACTGTCCAAGGAACCATTCTCCATGTATTCTGTGACAATCATAACTGGTTTACCTGGATATATGGTAAATAATAAATTAAACATGATCAGCAGAGTTCAGTAAATATCATGTCATGAATATATATAATACAACTTGATATACCGATGAATTAAAAAATGTAAAAGCTTTCCCTGTATTTCCAATTTTGCAAAGTTGCAAAAAATATTTAATAGAAATAAACCAAAAAAAAAATTGAGGAAGATTTGTTTTCAAAACAAGAGGCTATAACCTATAGTATCTCAATCGGCCTATTTGGCATGGCTTTCTGTGAGCATAAAATATGCCCCCTTTTTTATCTTTAGTTGAATCCTAGCTGATCAACAAAATGAAGTATTTCTGCCTTCCAGCCCAACATATAGCCAGGATTTCCACAATCACTTATCCTTTGTACAGATATTTACAGAGCTATGTACTAGGTGTTCCTTTTTATGCTGGTTAGTCAGAGCAAGAAAATCAAAGTCCCCATCTTCATGGATCCTATATGTGATTTTCATAAAACAATTAAGATGAATAATTATAACTCTTAAAAATCTGTATTTGATTAACACATTAAAAATATAAAATCCATGTTTAAAAGGAAAATAAAATTAAAATAGCTGTTGGCAGTAACTTATAATAACCATTTTAGAAATATGTGACCTTAAATACAATTAAATCTTTCAATGAGCATTTAACTTTATATAGCACTTATTATGTGCCAGATGCTGGTTTAATTATTCTATATATGATAACTTTTTAAGTCTTATCATTTCCATTTTACACATGAGAAAACTAAGATATGTAGAGGGTAATCAACTTACTCAATGTCATACAGCTAATACATAATAAAGCCAAAAGCAGCAACTTGAATCCACTATGCTGTTACTCTGGGAAATTTATACTGAGGGAAACATTTAAAATATGAAAAGCATTAGATACAAGAGTGTTGAGTATACTGTTGTATGTATTTACAAATAGAACAAATGTTCAACTATATAATGATTCAGGCAACTGTTGGGTGTCAATTGCATGGATTATTCTGAATTAAAATAACAACTCTGAAGTCTGTGGCATTTTAGATAATTGTCACAGTTTAACGTCATGGGAGCAAAGCTGAAAATATAACTCTCTATATATTACAATAGCAACTTGGAAAATAAGTAATGCAAAATGAACAATTCAAAAAGACAAAGAAATATGGAAAATGGATATTTTTATATATAGTAAACACTAGTTAATTTTTTGCATGATTAGAATTATGTAACATTACATATTTATACATATATATTACATACATACGTTACACTACTTTATGTTCACACCATCTTGTGCTTTAGCGATATATATTATTCCCATTTTATGGTGTCCTTAACTGAAAGCATCGTGGATTTAAGAAACCTGCTGAGGTCACACAATCAATTAGTTCTCCAGCACATTCCCAACACGGCTATCTCTGATTTTAAAACCTACAGTATTACTACACTATAATGCTCTTCCTTTATTTTTCCTATAATATTGTTTTAAATATAATTCCATCATGTTACAAAAAGAAGGGAAATTGCTTGTCTTCCATGTCTGAAGGACCTGTATCTAGTCTTGACTAAGTACTGCTGAAAGACCTTGAGCAAATAGCATTTTTTTTTACATTGATTTTTTTCTTATTAACATATAATGTATTATTTGTTTCAGGGTACAGGTCTGTGAATCATCAGTGTTACACAATTCACAGAACTCACCATAACACACACTCTCCCCAATGTCCATAACCCGGCCACCCTAGACCTCCCTCACCATCCCCCAGCAACCCTGTTTGTTTCCTGAGATTGAGTCTCTTATGGTTTGTCTCCTTCCCTGGTTCTTCTTAACAAACATCAATGCACCCTTCATTGTAGTGCACATTTAAATTTTCCTCATATGTTCCTTCTAAATCATGAAGTTTAGTTTGCCATTCTGATGACAGAAAATAGCTTTCTGAGGAGCCCGGGTGGCTCAGTCAGTTAAATGTCTGCCTTCAGGTCAGGTCACGATCTCAGGGTCCTGGAATGGAGCCCCATGTAGGCCTCCCTGCTGAACTGGGAGTCTCCTTCTTTCTCTCTCTGTCCCCGCCCCAGCTTGTGCACTTTCTCTCTCTCTCTCAGATAAATAACATCTTTCAAAAAAAATAGCTTTCTTTGCTTGTTTTTTCCTTTCATAGGTAAAAAAATCTTAATTTACACTAGCTATGAATTATATGGCTTGGTAGTATGAAAGTTATACTTGCTATATTTAGTATTTGGAGGTATCTCAAGCTATAGGTCTTATTTATTAAGAGGTAAAGAAAAATTATTTAAATTCTATAATTTTCAGATAATTTTTATATATGTAACAATTAATTGGTATACCAATCTGTTTTCCATGAAGGTACTGATTTAATTATACATTTTGGGTAACATATCATATATATCTAGTTAATCTGATAATGTCTGAAAAGTCATCACACAAAAGCTTAAGCCTCTAGAACTTGATTCTTCAAAATTCTAATTAAGCTTTAGATGTAACAATATTCAGGAAGAAAGGGGAGATTCAACATTTCCTTGAAAACTTCTATCTATCCTGAACTGATCAGTCCAATGCCTAAAAACTGGTCCCAGAGACTGAGCTGAAATTAAAAGAATGGATGAGTGAACAAACAAATGAATGAATGAATGAATGAATGAATGAAATCATATGCACGTTCTCCATAAATCATTATAATTTTCTATGTTCTTGCCTTAATACCATTCTAGGAAGAATAATACGCTAGCAAAATCCAATGCATACAGTAAGTGTAGTCACAGATATTTTGCCTCATACAGCCAACTCTCAATTACAGTGGCCAGTTACCAGGTTTTCATACTACCCAGACCTTTGCTTATCACTTGTTTCCTTCTGGCTCCCAGCCTTATGACCATTTCGTTTCTTGTTAGCATGTCGAGTAGAATGTTTGGCAAGGGAAATAAAAGTAGCTGAAAAATCAAACCAGTCAATTAAGCCAAAGCCCCATGACCATTCAGAAATCAGATCAGGCTGCATTTAGCTCTAAAATTTAGATATTTGTAAACACATCAGTTAAGATGGGCAAGTCTGAAAATATGGTTTACATTAAGCTCAAAGATTCAGCAAACCCAAATGTACAGACAGAGAATAAACAGAATCACAAATATTCTACCTTGGAAAGCCTTAATTTCTAAGTTTTATTTTTTTAGTATCTAAGTTTCTATTCTACCTTAGTTTCCCTGTGCTTTTGATTATAATAAATAAGGTTAAAGGAAAAGAAATTCTCTGCAATAGTGGTGAGAACTAGTTCTAACATGTATTAAATATAGCTGGAAATTATTTATAAAATATCAGTTCATCTGCACCTGGATGCAATGTGTTTTTCTATCAAGGTTGCATGCTCTCTCATACGTATTTTGATTTAGGAGTGACATTCTCACATTATCAAGGGGTTATATTATTCACTGCCATCAGAAATCCTAAAGTACATATGAATATCCATAGTAAAACTCAATAAAATTATTGTTGGATGACTAGCTGAAATGAAACTTCAAAAAAGTTTCATTTCAAAGCAAAAAAATGTGCAGTGGAATTTCGCTTTTGTTCCTAGGTTGACTCATGAGTATAAATAAAATTATGATCTTTCATAACTAAAGGGTTCAGGGAAGCAAATCAGTCTGTTACAATCAGTTCATTTCCCCAACTATCCCCAGTGGTTCGGATATATTATTCATCATTGAGCCACTGTTTGATGACACAAGAAATGTGATTCAGAGTATATAAGAATTTTAGGTTCAACATTATGTATTTCACCACAGCCTTTCTAATCACATTTTCTATAAAAAGGACAGGAAAATGTAATAAATATATAGCCATACACAGAGATTTATCTTGCAATTATCAAATAAATGTTGGCTTTAGATTGAAATATTTTCATTCAAATATAAAAAGTATTCTTCAATGATAAAAATATCAAAACATATTGGGGTGCCTGGCTGGCTTAGTCGGTAGAGCATCCAACTCTTCATCTTGGGATTTTAAGTTTGAACCCCACTCTGGATATAGAGAGTACTTAAAAATTTTTTTGAAAAATTATTGAGAGGCAACTGGGTGGCTCATTTGGTTTACTGACTGACGCAATTTCGGCTCAGGCTGTGATCCCAGGGTGCTGGGATCAAGCCCCATGTGGGGCGCCAGACTTAGCATGGTCTGCTTGAGATCTTCACCCTCTCCTTCAGCCCCTCCCCCCACTCGTTCCTGTGCTCTCTCTTTCAAACAAATAAATCTTTAAAAAAATTATTGAAATTTAATTAATTTTCAAAAGAAATGCTATTAATTCCTATTACCAGTAATTGTATCTCACATACTCTATGTCTCATTTCCAAAAAATTAAAACACACTCCAATACATGAGTGTGGTATATAAAATCAAAATCTTTGACCTTAGCAGCCAGCGCTCATGATTAATATCATGTAATCAGAATCAGGATGGAAGCAAAAAAGCATACACAGCAGGAGGTAAACTGAAAAAAAATTTAGACAAATATGCTTCATTATTCCCAGGAAAAAAGACTAGAATCATCTTTGATTAGGAATAAAATGCTTTGATTTTAGATTTTCATGTACTGTACCTAACTAGCTGATTGAACTTAGAGTATTTTCTGTGGTTTACTATATAAAAATACAGGATGATATTTTCCAAATTCCATTTTAATCAAGACATTATTCATTTTTTTTCTTTTTTTTTAATTTTTATTTTTTTATAAACATATTTTTATCCCCAGGGGTACGTGTCTGTGAATCGCCAGGTTTACACACTTCACAGCACTCAGTTTGATTTTGCAAGGACAGCTTAGATTTTTCTTCCCTTTTCAATCAGTCTACATTTTATTTATTTTCTTGTCTATTTGCAAAAATTAAGACCTTGTGTATAATAATGAATTGAATTTATAATACCAGGATTCTCATTTCTACTTTAAGATAAATGCTTTTCACATTTTACTACTGAATACAATGTTGTAGGTTTTTTGTTTTGTTTTGTTTTATGGATTTTTACATACATTTATCAGACATACATATTTCCATGTAGTATGTGTTGAGAAAAATTTTCAAAGTAAAATATTTATTTTTTGTATCTATCCATGATTGACTTTTTCTTTTCTATCTACGTTGTGAATTTCTAGAATGATTTAATAGCAAACCAACTTTGCATTCTTGGAGTAAACTAAACTTGAGCATTATATAGTATCTTTTTTGATAAAATTATTAACTATGGCTTTATAATTATTCCAATGTTACTGAGTTTTTGTTCATGCATTGCAGTTGTTTTCCCCCTCTGAAAATATTCTTGTAAGATTTGGTGTCAAGATATCCTCAGCCTCATGAGTTAGGGATGTTTCTTTTTCTCACTTTTTGCAAGAATTTGTGTATGATTAGAATTATACAGACAGTTATTAAACAAGTGTACAATTATAGTTCTTCCTTTAGGAGAGTTATTGTATATTTAAAAATTTAAAATTGATCTTTGGGCAGATGTAAGTCACGCTCTAACAAATGTTGTTAAGTTGCATTTAACCTTTCAAAAATATCATAAACCTATCTAAATGGGGAAAATACGCAAAAACAAATTCTTTTTTAAATTCAAATGTGGCCAATTCAACCAAAAAATATAAATGGTCAATATTGAAGAAATAAGGAAAATTCTTAAATGTGTAAAAATAGCATTCCCTGTCTTATTTTATTCCCCAATATATTTGAAAGATTTTCCTAATTTCATTGTTGTCGACACTTGGATAGAGATGGTCTCAACTCCTTTCTCCTTTCTCAATGCAAGAGAACTTGTGTCATCAGAGTTTATTCTAACAAACTATTTCTATAAATTATTAATAAAAAATATGATGTATAGTCTATTTTGAATATTACAGTACCCTTGAGACAAGTGCAGAAGAACACTTTCAGAGAGAAGCAAACAGGACATAGCAAGAAATTGGCATTGTCACCATAGAATGACATTTTGTTGCAGCAATATTTTTATCATATGTGCAGGAGATAGAAAGGTGCAAATAAATGGCTAAGCCTTTGCTGTAAAGTGAACACACACATCAGTATAGAAATGTTTTAATTATGAGAAACTGTCCTAATGTTCTGCTTACTGTATTCCTTAATGATGTAAAGTTACAGTACACTAATTATTATTATTTTTTCTAATTTTCAGAAAATAATCCCTCCCAAATATCAACAAAACCACATCAACCTTATCTAATATAATTCCTTCTATTTCACTAGGTAAAAAATGGCCAATGTGGGTCTTCTTGAAGTATGAACATCATTTGACTAATGGTGTGATGGCAGAAATATCAAACATTTGCTAAAAACAAGTTCCATCTTTTTGAACTTCACCTAAAATTGATAACACATGTTAGTACCAAGTTCTGAGCAGAGACTGTGCCCCCAGCTTTCTGCTACTTTGAAGATCAGAGACTCTCTCACCTTCTCTTGTTTAAGACCATCAAGCTCAAAACTTATTACAATTGTTTATGGTTCAATTCAAATAAATGGAAATATAATGACTGAATAAAGGGCTTTTTCTAAATGACTTGAAAATGATACTTTATAACAGATGTAGTGTTTCAAACATGTAATTAATAGAAATATTAAGAAGAATTATTCTTGAGCAAAACAAAAGAAATTGCTTTCAAGAATTTTTTTTCTATACAGTCAAGATTAATTGATAAATTCTCAAACTTACCAGGAGTAATAATTTAGATTTTTATAGCTCTATTTCACTTAATAAAATATATTCCTATATCTTACTTGGCCTTTAAGGTATCTGGAAATAGTGAAGTAGAACTGCTATTCTGTATCACAAGGGAAGAAACTGAGACTCTCTGAGTGCTTTGATTTGCCACAGAACTCACGACCAGTTGGGTTGAGTCAAAACTTGAACTCCGACCCTCTAATTCTTAATCCAGAAACTGATATAATTGGTTTTCTTCTTTAAACAAAATTTTGTTTATTAAATTATAAGCTGTGCATCACTCATGTGTATGTGTGTGTGTGTGTGTGTGTGTGTTTATGAACTTTGCAATTAGATTGTTTTAGCAGTCATATATTCCCAGGAAACAAAGAAAACAATAGCAGTGGATGAATAACTTCAGGTGACAAAATTGCCTTTTTATATGCTAAATGAAACATATTAACTTCATTTTAAGGCATTTCTATTTCCTCTCAGATGTTACAGGGTACCAGACTTAGAGTTTTTAAATATGCCAGAAGTTCAAAATCTAATCTAGGTCTGCTACTCTATTATGTTTGCACTATACAAGATGACTGGGATCTATATAGTCAGATTTGGCAGCCTCTTACATGCTTATGTGACCAGGGAGATTTATCAAATTTAGAACTTTCACCCCAAGAATAAGGCAGTTGTAATTCACATTAGAATGTTATAAAATCAGACTTCAATAAGGCATTTAATGTGTAATACCTATGATTTTAAAAATATTTTTTCCTTAATGCATTCTTTTTCTGCAGTTTGGCCTTGGGTATTGTTTTATGGATTTCTTTGTCAGCTGGCCATATTTCATGTTTGATTATTTCATTTTTATATTTAAAGAAAACCTGCCATAATAATTATGGTTTAATGTTGCTCATCATTCAGTGAATGAATTTATAGGTAACAGCTAGCAAAATATAACAGGTCATTTCAATAATTTATTAACACTGGAAAACAAAATGTCAATTTACATTTGATAAAATATAAGAGCCTATCAATAAACAAATTTAAATCTAATATTTATTTTGATAGTCACTTTTATCTCATTTTTTATTAAGTGTAGGTGTTGGAGAAGTTAAGTGATAGATAATTCTGCCCATGCTAAAATATAATGATGTTTTCCATCACTTCCTGACCGATGCAAGCAGTTATACAGTTGCACTTCCTTGAAGCATGCATTCAATTTACTGAACCAACACCAAAGAAAGACCTATAGGTAGAAGATATTGCTCTTTTTTCCATTCAATCAATCAATCAATATTTTTTAATTCCTTAACATTGGTAAGTTAAGAAGCTAGTATGATCCAGTTTCTATTTTTATCACTCCTTAAAAATAACATGGATCTTTCCCTTTATGAGAGTTCACATTTTGTTTTAGGTATTAAGGGTTATTAATTCTTTCCAGAAAATTTTTTAAGCTTGAGGGATTTCTTGCTATGTTCAAATTATTAGAGAAATTTTAAAAAATCAAGATGTAAAAGAAGAAGTAGAATACAAAATGAAAATTAGAAACTCATTTTTGTCCATTGTTAGGGACAATAGGTAAAACCAAAAGACCAAGTTTCCAATGCTATCTCAAGGAATTTCTATTTAGATAAGCTGCTTGCTCTTTACAGGTATCATTTGTTCAAATGCAAATGGAATTATTGTATCTAATTCACAGGGTAGTGATAATAATGAAATGACATCCACAGTACAATGTTGGCATACAATAGTCAACTCATAAAGTAAACCTTATGAAAAAAATCTTATGAAAATTAAGTTAAAAGAAAAATGGCTATACAAGTACAAATGAGTTTCCTCCCCAAGGGGTGTGCTTGAGATCTGAAGGACAACCACTCGGTGAGGATGATATAAAGGGGAATAAATGGCTAATTGATTATTAAAATCCCAGTGAGACATAATTCTTAATTCTATAGGCATTAAGTAGTATGATCTTGCCCTGGAGGAACAAAGGATTTGAACATTTTCCCAATATTACTACTACTAACAGTGTTTTTATTATTAAGTTAAAAAATAGTTAAAAAATGCTCTTCATCAGAAAATATTTCAGAGTTACTACTAGTATGGCCTAATATTTAGGAGTACAAAGGGAAACATGCTTCTTACCATACTTAATATGGGCTTACAGTTTATGGTTTAGTTCTACATTACTCAGTTCTTAATCCCATTTATTATATAAGAAAACTCCAAAGGAAATCAACGTACATTTCAATTATACCATGCTCTTGTGAGAAAGGAACTGCCTTTTTTGTCACACTAAGATGAGAATAGGTATTAGTGCCATTTGGAAAGTGCTCCATGTAATGTTAAGAAAAAATATCATTGTGAAAAATATAATGTGTAATGTCTGTTGGTAACCATAGAATATGTAAATGTGGTGCCAATGAATTATCCCCTAAAGGATGCCAAATTTCCTGCCATATGTTGTCTTTCGCTCTAAGAAGTTTGCTGCCAATTTAGCTTATTCTTCATCCTGTAATCTAAAATCTTGAGGAAAAAAAAAAAATCCTAGGGCATTCTCAAGAGGTTTTCATTGGTACTGGAGCCAAAAATCACATACCTGCCTCACGGGATTCCTTTTGAGTCCGGCTGGAGAAACTATCATGGAAATAAGTTCAGATCTCTATCATGGGCAGTGAGCCAGAGTTTCCCCAGACCAGTCAAAAATCCATCTGGGACTCTAGATTAGAATTATTTGAAATCCACAGAGAACCAGGAAAAGGCCTAGGGTCTAATGTGATCCCAATCTTTACAGCTCAGAAGCAGTCCCCAAACTCCCATAATTTTCCTAAAATCAAGGGAGTAAAGATTTGGAAATTTAACTGAAACTAGTGAACAGTAAAAGAAAAGGCAGCTAGCTGGGAGTTCCCAGCAATTCCTGTCAAAATTGAGTCAATGTTTCTCCTTGTTACTCTACATAACGGAGACTTCTCCACAATTCACTTCTTAACTGTCTTTTCATCAGTATGTCTTAATACAGACCAATTTTTTTTAGCTCCTATTTTTTTCCAATATTTAAAGATCTAGAATAGCACTTTCAATATAAAACTACTTAAAAATCTTCGCTCTTTTGTCAAAGAAAGACATGTTAACCCCAAATTAGTCTTTCTGATAAGAATAACAGACAGCTATAAAAAAATCAAAAATCAAAATTCCTTAATGATTGAGTTTAGTTTTAAATAACCTCTGCTCAACACAGGCAAAAGTCTTTCTTTTGACTTGACTTACTCTTAGTAACAACTCCCTCTAGTCGAATGATGTTGGGATGGTCAAACTGTCCCATAATGCTTGCTTCTCCCAGGAAGTCTCTCCTCTGCTTTTCTGTGTAGCCCACCTTCAGGGTTTTGATGGCCACTGAAATCTCTTTTTTTGAAGGAAGTTTTAAACGACCACTGCACACTTCTCCAAATTCACCTGTTAGAAGAAAAGAACCACAACAAAAGGTAAGGAATTATATAATAAAAAGGTATCAGTAAAGAGCAACTCTTTCCCCTCAATAATCCCATTCAAAATATTTATACCTTTGACCCACAAGATGTACACTGTAGGCTTTCAACTTATTTCAGAAGACGGTAATCAGAGAATCCCTAAGAAACCTCAGGGCATCCACACCCTATGGAAAATGGACCTTGTAAGTGGCCTCATACATTTTCAAGTACCACATTGTGATAATAAAATATGAAAGAACCAGAAGAAAGTTGAAAGCTATATCTAATAGGGTTTTAACTCCTTGTTCTCATAACTACCATTTCCTGAGGATGGTCAGCGGACCAATACAGATATTATGGGTTGAGCAATGGATTAAATTTCAGATGTTTCCAGCCATTCTGTCATTACTAAGAGAATCAGTTTAGTGATATACGCAGACTCTCTGAAAACGAGAACAGAAGCATCTGCTACCAATTCATTTTATTGGAGTATTGGCATGTTGCATTACTAACATACTAGTTGTAAAATTCTCTGAGCTTCTGGAAGGAAGAAGAAAACACTAGTATCAAAAAAAAGTAATAATCTTTTCTATAGAATCACTATAAATATTTTCTTTATTTCAATATCTCCAATAAAAAACTTGTCTTTTTTTTTTACTTCTTAAAAACTATTTATTTTTAAAATGTGTCCTGCTTACTTCTTTTTTTTTTTGTAAAACGTACACCAGATCACCAGATTTTAATGTCTTGTTTTTTAATTTAAATTTAAATTAGAATTTAAATTCTACACTTACATTGATTACATGCTGAAATGATATTTTGGATATACTGAGTTGAATAAAATGTATTAAAATTAATTTCACTTGTTCATTTTTACTTTTTTTTAATAAACATATAATGTATTTTTATCCCCAGGGGTACATGTCTGTGAATCGCCAGTTTTACACACTTCACAGCACTAACCATAGCACATACCCTCCCCAATGTCCATTACCTCACCCCCCTCTCCCGATCCCCTACCCCCAGCAACCCTCAGTTTGTTTTGTGAGATTAAGAGTCACTTATGGTTTGTCTCCCTCTTGATCCCATCTTGTTTCTTTTCTTCTTTTCCTACCCCCCCAACCACCCATGTTGCATCTCCACTTCCTCATATCAGGGAGATCATATGATAGTTGTCTTTCTCCGATTGACTTATTTCACTAAGCATGATACCCTCTAGTTCCATCCACGTCATTGCAAATGGCAAGATTTCATTTCTTTTGATGGCTGCAGAGTATATACACAATGGAATACTATGCAGCCATAAAAAACTTGTCTTAAATGCATGATTAATCCAGAATTTACTAAATATGGAGTGTTGCTGACTTTTAAATAGTCTAAGCCAACTAATATAAAACTGCCTAGAACTAGTTGTGGTGCTAACCTCATATATATTGTTACTGAGAAGATTTACCCATAACTCTTTCATCATATTTTGAGCTTCCTGAGGGCAGACATTCCTTACATTCATTTCTCTGACCCACTGCTTGCCATGGTAATTACCACAAAGTAGTGCCATCCATAGAACATTCCTTTTCATAGAGGAAATCCTAATATGTGGATTTGTACAATACCTTAAAATGTATTTTCTTTTTAAATATTAAATGAGAGATTTTTCTGAAAAGGATTAATTAAATGATTGTTAGGGTATCTATGGAATGGAAGAGCATTCTTGGTCCAACCTTCTCACTGTGAGTTTTTGTACAAGCTCCATGCCCCATGGCTCAGCCAGAGAAAAGCTGTCAAGAAGTGAGATGTTTCTTTCCTATATTTTGCTCAAGCAAGTGGATCAACCCACAAAAGCAGCAGGTTATCCTATTGATTTACCAGCTGCATTACTAGGAACAACTTGCTTCTCTCCAGGAAGCTCTAAACTCCCCCAGATTTGACCCTTTCTCGGGAATCCAGTTTCCAAACTGGTGGTTTTTGGAATCACTGTTTCCAAAACAATGACTTATGCTATAACTGGTCAAATTCATTTAATGTCCAAAAGCAGTTACTTATACACTTCTTAAATAAATACTCATCAATTGACAACAGTGTGACAAGACACATGGAAAAACACAGAGTTATAATACTAAATAAGACAGATCTCATTTCTTCCCTTTGAGGGAGTATAGAGAAGATAGTGGTATCTGTAGCTAGAGTGTTCTTTCAGATTACAGGGAGAATCAGGGGCAAATTTTGAGAACATTCATTGACTTTTTGAAATCCAAAGTAGAATATGTCATTATAGAGTATACTCGGGGGAGAAGTTATCATGCAAAGTAAACCATTGTTAGAATACGTAAGCATGAGTAAAGCCTGCAGGGAATGGCTCAGTGGTCTACCTTCTGCTCAGGTCATGATCTTGGATTCCTGGTATCCAGCCCTGAGTTGGGCTCCCTGCCCCATGGGGAATCTGCTGCTTCTCCTTCTGCACCCCCTCCTTGTGTGCACGCATGAGCTCTCTCTTTTGCGAGCGCGTACACGCAGATATAAACAATTTTTTTTAAAGAATTAGCATTCCTTTCATGATACTGGGTTATTAGAACATTTCCAGAGAGCTCCAGTTCATGTTGTGTAAACATTAATTTTGAGTAAACCATAAGGAATCATCCACAATAAGCTTTAATTTTCTCTAAGTTCTGCCATTATCATGAGCCAATATGCTGTAATGCATCACGTTTTAAATTTTGATGTTATCATCACTTATTCTAGACAATAAATCACTTGTCAACAGATTGCAGGACAGACAGTACAGAACTGTGGACAGAGTATGGATTCTAGGGTCTAATTGCCTTGGTAACCTCTTAGCCATGTGATTTTAAGCAAGCATCTTAACCTCTCTGTTCTTTTGTCTCCTGTCTGTAACTTGAGAACGCCAACTGTGTCTAACTCATAAGGTGTTTGTGCAAATAAAGGAATGAATATTATGTAAAGACACATAGTAAGTATCATCTATGTGTTGGTCACTATTTTCCTCTCTGAGTTCAGACCCACTTTAAGAAGGATAAATTACCTATATCTAAAAAGTTAGATAAAATTGAAGCACAAATATAAAAATGCTTTTTAAACTGTCAAATTCTGTATTGATGTGAGAATAGGTGGTTGTGATGATGATGGTGGTGGCAAGGTTAATGTCACTTTGGACAAATTTTTGTGAAGGACAGCATTTTGTGAGAGTACCTCACTGGGACCATCAGAGGAAGAGTTTGAATTTCCAAGTTGGTCAATTAGAGTTCCTTTCTTTCTTCTCAGTGGGATAGCCAACATATGTAAATGTCTATCTACCTCCAAAATTCAGAAAAGGATGTTTCAGTAATGGTAATTTAAAAAAAAACCCAAATTTTGAAATGTGATTGTTTCACCATACAAATACTAGAAATGGTCACCAATATATTTTACTAAACATAGAAATATTAAATATTAATTCATTTCTCTTTATATTAACTTAAACAACAGTGTCAGAAAAATTAACAAAGATTGGCCAAACACAAGGCTGGATTTTACATGGTCTTATTCAATTAACTTTGAGCCTATAAAAAAAAACCTAGATCCTGTCATTCCCATCATTTCTAGGTAAAAGCGCGACTACAAGAAGATCCTTGGAAGTCATTGCTTGATTTTTTAAATCCAGTAAGTGAAGCAGTTTTTATTTGTCCTTTGAAGTAAAGTTTGCTTTCTGAGAATGGGCACGCTGTGTTCTGATTTAAGATACACAGTGCAAAATTGCTCTAAGCAAAATTTCTTACACTCGTGTCATTTAAAATAGAAGAAAAAAAATCTACTTGTGTTTAAGTAGAATGACACTCTGCCTTAGCTTCCAATTCCACTCTCCTTTTACCATTTTAACAAGAGAAGCATAATAAAAATATATATGGAACAATGTTGATGTGTCAGGTAAGCAATGTGCAAGAATTATCTCAATCCTCACAAAAATGTTAGATGAAGGTGTTACTGTCATTATTAGTGTCTAGTATGAACTTTGAAATTGGAAAGTACAACATTCAAATTTTGGTTTTCAATTAATAACTATGTGACTATAGGTCATTCAAATTTTTAGCTCTTATTTCCTCATCTGGTGAAAGGGAGACGATGCCTACACGAATGGCTAATAAAATTAAATACCATGTGAATGCCTAACATAGAATGGGGAATTAAATGAACATATTCTACTTTTAGAAATTTTCAGTATTTAATTTTTGAAATAATGGTTGGATGGAGGAATAAAACTGGAAATTTGAGTCATTTCTGAATTCCAATATTAAAAAAATTACTACTTTGAGTAAGTCAATTTGTGGTTCAATTTTAATTCTGTTATTTGCAATATGGGCATAATTCTTCTGATTAGCCAAAGTATAAATAAGAGTTTCCATTATACCTATTTCTTTTTATAATATATCCTACAGAAAATTAGAGAATTTAGCTCACATATGTAGAGTCTTTCTGCATATTTAATTGACTGAGAAAGTTCTGTCTTTGACTGAAAGATTCAGTCCTGTAACAATTGGAAGATAGATGTTAATTGGTTTAGCATAACTATTAAATTTTTATCAACAATATTACTTTTAAACATTTAAAAGGATATAGGAAATGAGTAAGTGTATAAATGAAAGAAGTCTGGCCAGGAATAGATTATTATTGAAGTTGTGGTGGAAATGGGTACTATTATACTATATTCTCCATTTTATTATTATACAATTTCATCTACTTTTGTAGATATTTTACATTTTTCAAAACAAAATTTTAAGAAAAATTGATAGCTTTCAAAATCTCCATCTACTATTCTGTCTTGGTGATGACAAACCCTTGAAAGGCAAATCAAGACAGACTAGAATTGGCTGTATTCAATATTGTACTGAAATCTTCCAAGAGACGTGTAATCGACCTTGAAGATATACTTGTTTGCAAACAAAGCAGGCACAGTATTATTGCCCTGAATGTGGCAAATGAGGATATTGGCTACAAAAACTTGAAAATGGGGCCTATGTCTATTTTTTTACAAATATGATTGAAGAGAGAAATGAAATAAGATGTCTGTCCTGATCTTTAATGAGTGTCGGGGATTATTAAGTGAGTTAGTATAAGTAGCATTTCTTCATTTATCAGATAACATTTTTATTTTTTTTTACTTTTATTTTTTTAAAGATTTTATTTATTTACTTGACAGAGATCACAAGTAGGCAGAGAGACAGGGAGAGAGAGGGAGGAGGAAGCAGGCTCCCCGCGGAGCAGAGAGCCCAATGTGGGGCTCAATCCCAGGACCCTGGGGTCATGACCTGAGCCGAAGGCAGAGGCTTTAATCCACTGAGCCACCCAGGCACCCCATCAGATACCATTTTTTAATATGTTTTGTCTCCCACCACTCTGTTCTAGATATCTGGCATTATCAATAACATTGACATATTTAATTTTATTAATGCAGAGAGTCCCAAAGTTCAAGGTCCTGATGTGTTTGTCTGGTCTTCTGGACACTGGCTAAGCCTAAATGGGCTTCTCCTCCTCACATCAGTTGAGTGTGCAAAGTCTTTGTGCTACCTATGTCCCTGAGGTTTCCATGCTGGGGAACAGTGCACTCTTGAGGGACTTTAATACCAGCATGACAAAAAGCCCTCATGTCACAGAGAAGTTTATAAAGCAGAATTGCACAAATGAAAGAGAGTAATCAATATATATTTGTTCCAACTGCATTCACAGATATACGATGAGTTTGTATATTCTTAAGTCTAGATTGTGGAAAAGGAAGCACATACTCTATTCTCCTTTTATCAATTGCTAGTTCTATATTTTAATATTTAATATTACCTGCTCATGTGAGTTTTAGGAAGATAAAATTTGAATAAAGTTAGAGGAGATTTAGTAAATTATTGTTTTATTTAGATAATATGAATTACTCAGACTGTCCTGTTTGAATAGCAAATGCTGCTAGAATTCTAAACACTGCTTTGATGAAATTATATGCACATCGGTGTAAAGAAGCATTAGTCATATATATAGTACTTGCTGAAAACATGATTTGATACATTATGTATAATTCAATGAGTTAATTTCTCAATCTTTCTATTTCCTACATCAGCTTTGCATTTGTTTTTAAAACAATATTGACTAATGAGATGATGGAATGAAACTACTGTACAATATTTATTTTTACTTTTAAGTAGTAGTTTTTATTCAATTGCACACTGCGTGTCTGTATATGTCCATATGTTAATGTGTAAATGTGAAAATATCGTTATTTTATAAATATAATTTTTATTGGAAATATGAATCTGCTATTAACAATCCATAGGTGTTTGTTAATGAATCTGATTGACTAGATTCATGATTAGAACGAAGAGATGTCTATATGAAAGCAAGCTTCAACGCAAATGAATTAAGACTATACAAAGTTACAGGCAAATATTAAAATGAACCACTTAAACTGTTCGTTCAAAAATAGTTTTGAATAAATTTGAATAAAATGTGTCATTTATGATTTTATTTTCTGTTGTCTCTTTTTTTAACTCTGAAGAGGATTCTAAAATTACCTTTTTTACAAAATCAAAATTTTCACGTCGTGAGCTTGTTTAAAGTAAGACACTTTCATCCAGTTATCCCCTTTTCAGCCAAATAGGCTTTGTGACACATGATCAGCACAGCCCGGGGAGGACTGAGGTCTTGCGGCTGCCGGCTCTGAAATTCAATAAATAAAAAGCTGGCCATGGTCTGTGAGTCTGTAAGTCTGGCACCTTTGAAATCATTACATTCCAATAAATGTTCCTTCATTTATTTATTGCCTGCCTTTGATCATGAAATCAGGGGAAAAATGTCCCTTTTCATAACAATATAACTTAGGCTTGAGAACTTGAGTGATCTCAGGCAGCATTCTTATTCATAGTTGTAAACTTGTAATTAACACAGGGTTGGGGGGGGATTATTTTGGTGGTTACCTGCTCCAACAACTTTGTCAATGGATATGTTGGTGGCATCCAACTCCTTAGCAAACTCGTGAACTGCTTGGGTAGGGTCTTCGTATGTGTGTGGGTCAACGTAAGTCCTGAGACCTGGAAGTTTTACTGTTTAAGGGAAGGAAGAAAGGCATTATTGTAGCTAGATTTATTTAAACTTTGCTGACTCAATTTTATAATCACATTATCAGTGGAAAAAATTCCCTATTACAAAAAAGTACAACAACTTTAGTTTATTCTCAGGTATCATGGCAATTGGCAGACAGAGAAGGTAGACTAAGTTTTGAACACTTAAGACACAAAGCTTCCCATAATGAAACAAAAGAGGAAACACAATGAACTTTCTCTGCAAAAGCATTAGAAGGAAAATGAACTTTCAAAAAGGGGAATCTCAAGGAGAGGATGGTTCAGAATTGAGTAGACCCAGTAATTACTACCAGAAGCATGAGTGAGTGAACACCATCACACTATTACACATTTATGATTCTACAAAGCCTGCAGTAAACAGATATTTATAACAAGGCCACATCTGTCAATTAATCAAAGTTTGTGAAATAATTTCATAACGTGGAATGGCAGTTATAATTACAGACAAATTAATTAAAGAATATAAAACATCATGGTTTTTGTCTGACACTATTCTCCTTTTAGTAACATTCACAATCAAAATTTCACATTGCAATCATAGGTCTTCTTAAACCTGTGAGGATATGTATATGCAATGTGAGTATTATATGCATGTACTTTTACATGCATGTACAATTAACTGAAATCTTATTGTATAGTTTTTCAACATACTTAAGGACAATATAGATTCTCTGTAAGTTTAATAATGGTTCTAAGAAGCTAAATTCCAAACATAAATTACATTTATATTTTATTATATATAAACCTCCTTCATCGTATATGTATTTATTTAATTATTCTGAAGGCAAAATTTTTTGTGATAGTCTATAATTAAAATAGCATGGGTGGAAGATTCAGGAGAATCATTTTGGAGCTGATTTAATACTGATGAGATTCCTATCATTTGGAAAAATAAGTCACATTAGAAACAATTTGGAATATTCAATAAATTAATTTTCTCTAAAGTAAAATCATTTTTTTTTAAGTAAGCCGTATGCCCAATGTGGGGCTTGAACTCACAACCCTGAGATCAAGAGTCACATGCTCTACCAGCTGAGCCAGCCAGGCACCCCTAAAACTAAATTTTAGAAAAGGGAGACTAGGATCTATTAAAATACATAAACATGCTCTAACATTAAAGAATATTGTGTATGTGCTAAAATGATGGATTTTTACTTTTAATTTTGGTAACATTGGTAAAAAAAATTGGTAACATTGTTTTAGCAAGGGGCAGGGTGACAAATAGTGATATATTTTTTCATTTATCACACTATATTATCAAAAGATTTTTTTTAATACTAAAGTAACAAAATCAGATGTTATCCTTTCCGGTTTAATTTTATGATGAAAGAATCTTAATGACAAATGCAACTGAACATTCTGTGATGACCAAAGACTTCTTCGACTCCATTTTGGACTTTGCATGAAATGGGTGCAAATACTGAAGACCGCAATTATTTTGGAAAGCCTTCAGCTCAATGGACATTAGGCCAATAGGTCTAGCATTTCATAGTGCGGGCTGAGAAAGGATTAGTTCATTGACCTATAGGACATCTTTATAAATGCCATGGTTACACCACATAATAATTTATGTTCCTGCAAAGTATCCATAAAAGTTTTGAGTAATGAAATAGAAACATAACAAAAAATGGATTATAAAGGGTGGTTAGGGAGTAAAAAATCAGTTTTTCTCAGCTATGTCTTCAGATGATTTTGAGACTGTAGAGTGGGTTTGGGAGAGTTGGGAAACAAATGGAGAAGAAAGGCTAACACTGGTCCTACTCAAGCCTGTGTTGACAGGAGTGCCACCATAGTGCCACCTCTCCATCCGGAGGCCAAGTGTCGATATTCGAGAAGACATATCTAGGGAGTTACATCCACAGAAATGGGTAAGCGACAAGTCCTTTGCTCTGGCTTGGGCAAACTGTGGAGTAAAACAGCTTTTGAAGGTAAGAACTGTTACTTTTGAAGCTTTTTTACTTTGAACAGCTCAGCAAAAAGAGTAAATGAGGTGCCAGAGAAAGAAGGCTCTTGAAAACTTGCTGTTCATGCGCCTGGCATGAATGCCTGTCACGTGGTTAAGGTCCAATAAATGAGAGAGACTATTTGTTGTTATAAGTATTTTCATGTTAAGAACGTTCATTCACAATTATTAATGTGATTGAGGTTTCTAGAGACAGAATTTGGGCTCAGAAGTGTCCATTCCTTTTGAGCGCCCAGATCAGTTTGCAAGCTTCTGCCATTATTGAAAACATTATTGCTTCCTATCAAAACAGATGGCTGAGCCACTCTTTAGGATAGTAGTCTTCTATACTTTATTGTTACACTAAACCTATTTCAATATTATCAGTACCAAAACACTTTACCCTTAAAACAAGCAAACACATTAAGGAAAGCTCTCATACTTTTCTTGCTTAGGTTAAGGAAAACAGTAAAAGTAACTGTAGACTTACATAAAAGTCAGGAAATAAAATGTGTCAGAATCTTTTCATGAAGTCAATTTGGTAACATTTTAATGCAGGCTTGTCTCAAAGTTTGGCTAGGCTATATGATTATTCTGTTTTGATTTATCTCTAATAGATTGTAAGGTAAAGAAATAGTAAGGTAAGGAAATTAAGTATTACTTTTCAAGGAAAAAAAAAACATTTTTAAAGATAAGGTAAAAATCAAGTTTTTGCCCCAAAATGAAAATTTTTCTTGTAAACAATTACAAATGTTTTACTTTGCTCACCTCAAGGAAATCAATTTGGAAGCAATTTACTAGCATCAGAATTTCCAAAGACCATAATAAAATGAGCTGTCAGGAGAAAAGCCTCAAACATTTTAAATAAGCATTGGTTTTAAACAGCCTTGAAAGTGTGCTTAGAGTTACCTCTCATACCTGGCAGCCCTAGGGTAATATATGTATTACTAAATAATCTGAAAATTCAATATCGTTTCCAACTAAAATCAATCAAACTCGCTTCAATGAAGTAAAATCATATACATTGCTTTTTTATCCACACAAAATTTGGGGAACAATACAAATATAAACATACACACATCCCCAAGTAAAATAGCCTGTTCACTGTGGGAGTTTTGGCTGCTGACTTTTAACTGCTGACCCCAGAGGTTCCAGGAATCAGGTGATGCAGGATACAAGGCACATAATCCCTTCACACCAATAATTAAGGGCAACATACAGAGTAGCTGGGCTGTGTCAAGAAAACCAGATAATAAACACATGCACACGTGTTAAGCTGCACTACTTTACAGCTCGTTCTGTGCAAACACAATAATTTACATTTCCATTTTACCAGCATGAGTTGCCCTAAGGATAGCAAAAAATAAAAAGACCTAGCCAGAGAGGGCAAGGGGACAGGATCTTAGGAGGTGAAACACATTTCTTTCCTTTTGAAGCAATATTATAGGATTTGTAACAAGGCTGGAGGGAATAGTTCATAGCTAGAGCTTTTTAAAGTAATACCAAATAAATGGTCTGAAATAAACCAGCTGTAGCATTAAGACGCAGAAAGTTTATGACATGCATATAAGTTACCTTATTCCTTATAGCTAGGATAAAATGCATTTCTTTTTTGTTTGTCTGTCATAAGAATATTGTGAATTTGAAGAAAATTAAAGTCTCAACCAACTCCCCCAGAAAAACCAACAGCTAAAACAGACTGGAATGTTAGAGGAACCTGTTTACAATTGGGTTACAGAAATTTATCATTGTTCCAAATTCATGAGATTTATAATTCTGATATTAAAAAAAAGTATAGTTTTGCTCTAAAGACAATATTTACAGTGACAATCTAACCCAAATTAAGAACAACTTAATCCACAGGAATGTAACTGCTCTAATTTATGCATGGTGACTGGGACTCTGTGTTTTTTGGGATGATGAAAAAAGTTAGACAAGTATCCTGTAATTTGTTCATTCATTTCTTTTACGACTTTTGAGTTGGTAACCTAACTAATCTGAAATGATGAAGTGAGGCTACTAGGAAGGTACTACTTTGGCTTTTGTGAATTATTCTGTAAGGACTACAATGAGATGGAGAAAACAGAAAACGCTCTCTGTAAACTCTGTCACTGTGTTCACATTACATCAATTTCCATTTTGGAAGACATTTTTTTTTTTTTTGGCAAGCCACTGTATGTCCCCTGCATGTTAGCAACAGGTAATCAAGCCTTTACTTGAGTTATAACTAGAGCTATAATTTTTAGATGCAAAGCCACTGACTGATATAAAGTATGATGCTGAATTGACAATAATTTTACAAGGCAACGGTGAATGCCAAAGAAAGTAATGCATACAAGACCACATTAGTTATATTGAGATTATTTGAGAGCACATAAATCTATACTAATTTCCATAAGAACATTCCCTTTGAGTCCACTGATTAGTAATTGCCACACTAAACTGAGCCATAGTTTGGAAAATCAAAACACCTGGGATGATTTATTTTGCCAGAAGAAGAAGAAGAAGAAGAAGAAGAAGAAGAAGAAGAAGAAGAAGAAGGAGAAAAGTCTTCTTATTAGATATAAACACTTCATTTCCTAAAAGAAAGTATTTCTTTTAGAAAATATTAAAAATACACTAAACTGATTGGTATTAAAATATGAGGGAAAAGTGCAGGCTTTCCCACCAGTTGGATATCATATAACTCCAAAATATAGTTTATTTTAAAGGCTCTCTCCTGGTTGGTTGACAAAACAGAGTAAGGCATTTCACATAAACAGAGGTTGTTTATATTTATTTGGGAGTTAGGAAAAGGAAAAGGTTCCTATTTAGATTTTAGCAAAGGACAAGAAATGAGGAAATTGAAGATACGCTTTGCCTTTCAGCTACGCAGAGCTGACTATAGACCATACTCCACATCATATGCATTATCTGGATAGAAACCACAAGTTATCCTTCCCTTTAGCTTAAGTATGCTGAAATGTGACCACGTAAAAATTACTTAATGCAGAGCCATGAATTTCCTTCTCCACTTAAAATTAATTTAATTTGCTCAATTCTTTCATAGAACTACTTTTGCATTCTCTTTGTGGGGAAGTTATCCAATTACAAATCAATAACTGGGAAAACTGAAATGGTAAAACCAAAGCACCAAAACAGCTTAGGAACTTACAATGTCCATTCCCGAAATGAAGCCTTTTGTCATCTGCATTGTGTTTTGACTTGTTATAGCCACAGAACCTGGAGGTTAAGTCAAGGGAAGAGAACACAGAAAGAAAATATAGTTAAAGCAATTATTTATGTGCAGAATGTGCAAAGCACAAAAAAGTAAAGCATTTTCCTCAAACAATTAAATGCTTTAGTGAAAGTTTAATGACTTCATATTTTCTAAATCCTTTATAGAAAAGCCTCTTTCTCTGGGGACTCTGGAAAGCTGCCTAATGAGGAGATACGTAGAGCTGATTCCCCACTGTGCAGACCCCTTCAGTTCAGTTTTTATAATAGCCTTAGAAAGTGTTTATAGTTTTGTGTTTTTTTTTAACAACTGCTGTTAGAATGAATGAAGGGTAAAGTCTCCATTGTCAGTGATTAGCGCTATGCTGCGTAACCAGTGTTCTGGGTGAGAAAATGGCAGGGAAATCTGGGGTGTATTTGAAGAGTGAGAGGATAATTGGAAAAAGAAAGTAAAAACTACAAGTGAGGTCAAGAGAGAGAGGAGAAGTGGAATGTGTTGAAGAAAGGGGTTAGGAATTTAATGGAGGAAAGAAAAATCAAAACTAAAGATGGAGAAACAAAAGAAAGGGAGGAGAAGAAAGATCTAGATCTAAGTGGAGACATGCTTATTTGTTAAAATACTTCATGGACCACAACCTTTGGATATTAGTGGCCACTGAGGGGAGCAGGCAAAGCAATAATGAAAATAAGTGGTAAAAGAGGCCATGAACTCACCTCCCGATCAAGACGTAGGTGACGACCGTGAGCAGGATAATCGCCACCGCCGCTGAAATGGCAATCATCACTACTTGGCTGTTTTCCCCAGAAATGGAGAAAGCTGTGAGGTAGAGGAGAAAAATAAGACAAGGCCAGGCATTAACACACCATAACTAACATCTGCACGGAAAAACCATATTTACATTGGTTTTACCTGAAATATGGCTTACTGCTTAAGACAGTGTAGACAGAACTCTTCATTTCGTGTTTAAAAAAATAGGTATTTCTTATAATGGTGCTTGAAATTTCTAATTAATAAGATAAAGTATTCTGTTTCAATGGCATCAATCAAACACACCTTGAGTGCCTAGCATGTGAAATATCCTGGGCTGGTTTTGTCTATCCTCACTACAGAGAAACTCACTGGATAAACCAGAAGTTACCAGAGGCACATAGAGAACAGGTAAGAGTTCCAGGAAAAAAATGATAAAAACAATCTAATCAAGCTTGTTTATTACAATATCTAGAGTTATTTAAATGTTTTACAACACGTGCCACCAACAAATTGTTCTTCTCCCTGTATTTCCTACCTTTGTGAATGGCCCATTACTCACTCACCTAGATGAGGTATTGGCCAAAAAGGCCCAGGAGTCAAACCTGGCCTGCCACCGGTTTTTGTAAAGCCCAGGAGTTCACATTATTTTTATATATTTTTTAATGGTTGTAAAAAGTCAAAAGAAGATTTCTTGACATGTAAAAATTATATAAAATTCAAGTTTCGGTGCATAAGTAAAATTGCTTTGGAACACAGCCACATTCAATTGTGTATTGTCTTTGGCCACTTTTATGCTACAATAGCCAAGTTGAGTAGGAACAACAAAGACTATACACACAAAGCCTGACATATTTATTATCTGTCCCTTTAAGGATAAGCTTACTGACCCTTGAGCTAGACCAATGCTTCTCTAACTTCAGTGTTCATTCAAACCACTCGGGAATCTTTCGGAAAAGTTGTTTCTGATCCAGTTGGTCTAGAATGGGGACCAAGACTGTACTTTTCTTGTGAGCTCCCAGTGATGCTGATGCTGCTGAGTCCAGTCAACATTTTGACTAGCAAAGATGTAGACCATAAATATGAAGTCATCTTGTCTTTTCCCTTTTCTGATCATTCAACATCCAATTAATCACCAAACTCTTTAAGTGTTTTAGTTTATGTCTTCATTTCTCTTCTGGATTACAATTAGAAATTCTTAACTAGTCTCTATTTATATGGCCATCAGTGTATTCCTTCTAAACCATGAATTTGACCATGTCATTCTCCTGCATAAAAGTTTTGCAGGGCTCTCCATCACTTTTAAGATAAAATGCAAATTCCATACCAGAGCAGGTAAAGCCATTTAAGAACCTAGTCCTTGTCTCTACCCCCAGCCTCAGCTACTAACAAACGCCATAAGCATCCTGATCTCTAGACCTTCTAAAACTATGCTCAGCTCCTGGAACAACCCCTTTCACATGTTCATATTTTAATATATATTACTCTTTTAATAAATGTCAGTGCACAAATGAATGAGGGATGTATCAAAAGAGCTTAGGAGACAGAGTTTGATTATTTGAATGCCATCTCCTCTCCAGAAGCCAATATCAGATGTTCAGCCTCATCAACATCTAACTTTGGAAGGTTTTCTGGAAAATAATGCTGCTTTAGGAATAGCTAAATAATACAAATGAAGAGACATGGCAGATAGGCTATGAGAAGTTTTCTCAGCATCTGAAAAAAAGAGCTCCACGTGTGGCAGGATGGCATCCTCATAATATAAACTGTTGCAAGCACTTTATTCTTTACTACCGGCAAACTGTTGTTTACACCACTGTGGCAGTCATGGGAGTGCCTGCTTCGATCTCTCTGCTGCCAAGCCTGCAGTGGCAGACAGCCTCCAGCTGCTGCCCCTTCAGGACCCACCGCAGCTTCCATGTACGGGCCATGCTTCCCTCCATGACTAACCACCCTAGGGGACCAGAGCCAGGCCCTCCCTGCTCAGTGCAGGACTCCTCAACAGCAGTCTTCCTTCTGGGGCTCCCCATGGGCTTGTGAGATCCTCCAAGCTGCACTGCTGTTTGGGGCTCCTCCTTCTCCATGCTTCTCTTTCCCTCCAGCTCTTCACAGACAGCTGACCTACAGCCCAGCCGGAGGCGCTGCTTGACCACCTCTGCTCTACCCGCCTGTTTCCCCTACCTGCATTTCTCCCTATAAAGCTCTTGTAATTCCATCTTCACATCTGCCTCCCAGAAGACCGGGACTGATACCTCCCCATGCTATGGGACATTGATCTGTGATTAGTCTGCAAAATAACTTAACCTAGTGATTCAATAATGCTCCATAAGCCTATAATAATAACTCGATCTCGTGCTTCCTATTTTGTACCCTGTAATAACTTATAAAGCCCAGCAAGTTCTACATTCTCTGTACATTTTAGCCAGTTGATAAAATAAAGATCAGTAAAACTGGGAGGGGAAACATGAGAGAAGGAAGAGGACTTCTCAATTTCTTTTTCTGTCACAGGCGGTAGAACATCTCTGCAATTTCCTCTAGCTCTAAATAGCTATGAGTCCTGGAGACTATCTAAAGCACATAATCAAACTGATCGTTTTTGCTGGTGAAATTAGCAAACACTTTAATGAGTAGTATTGACTAAATGCATAATAGAGTTGTCCAATGACTTTATGTGGCATGCTGCTAAACATTGATATCTATTATGTGTCTTAGAAACTCATTTTGAATATTTATTCCCACAAGCAAGCTGCTTCTCCCGTTTCTAGCTAGGCACTGCCCATTTTAGTATAGCCTATACATACTGCCAGCTTCCTCTCCCTAAAGCAGGCTGGTTAGGAGCTTGTTCTTGTGAACCGGAATGCCTGCATTTGCACTTATTTGTTGTGTGACATAATATCTCATTGTTGTGAGGATTAAATGGGATTAAATGGGCTAATGCAGTTAAAACACTTAAAACAGTGCCAAGCAAGTAGTAAGTGCTTAATAAATGTTACATATTTTTATTATTTCATTTCCTCAGTGAAAAATTGGCAAAAAGTGCTGTGGATTCCGTGTCTGCCCACTGAGGGTTTCTAGACAGTTGACTTGTTTCCAAGCATCCCACAGTTTCATACTCTTCGTACTTCTTGCTTTGGAGATGTTGCCTTGGCTCTAGGGATGTTTCTTTACTCCTATAAACTCTACCACTTCAACATTACATATATATATATACATATTTAATTAATATGTACATATAAAAATAAATATATTAATAAATATATTTTTAATATGCAATAACAGCACTGGATCAGTACTCCAAAACTTGGAGATTTTAGGGTCACTGACCCCACTTATTGGCTATACAACCTGAGAAAAAAACATATAAACTCTGTGTTCCAGGCCACATAAAAAGGAAATAATAGTATTTGAATAGCTTATGGAACAGGACCAGATAAAATGACTTATGAGAATGCTTAACATATCATCACATGAATACATGGGTTGTAGTATCAGACCCATAATTTACCAATGGTATGGTTTTGGAAACCTTACTTAAACCTCCTTATTTCTCAGTGTCCTCATTGGTAAGAAGATTATAATCACTGTAAAAAGTAAGACATTTTAACCAAGTTCAAAAAATATCTAAATTCCAGGTAAAGATATACTTTGTTCTACTGAAAACTATGTATATGTGTTAGGAATGAGAAATTTTCATATAATTTTTAAAAATAAAAACTAGAAAAAATTCAAAAAATTAAAAGTACAATAAATAGCAAATTGTTAAAAGAAATCCAAACATGAGACTTTATATATATAATATATAAACATTATATAATATATAAATATCAATATATAACAAGACTCTTAAGTTCTTAGAATTTTAAGAAGATATCATTTTAATTAAAAAAAAATAGAAACTTAGGGGTACCTGGGTGGCTCAGTTGGTTAAGTTTCTGACTCTTGGTTTTGGCTCAGGTCATGATCTCAGGGTCATGAGATCGAGCCTCACATCAGGCTCCACACTCACTGGGGAGTCTGCTTGAAGATTCTCTCACTCTGCCCTTACCCCCATTCTTTCTCTCTCTCTCAAATAAATCTTAAAAAAAAATAGAAAGTTGATTTTTGTCTTTTTTTCCCTGGCTAAGACAAAAAATACTTTTTTTTCCCTCATCTATATTTAAAGGCTGGAATAATTCTATGCTGAAGCAGCAAGAGTAAATTGATTTTTTTAAAAAATCCAGCTGAGGGGAGACTGGGTAACTCAGTCAGTGAAGTGTCTGCCTTCAGCTCAAGACATGATCCAGAGTCCTGCAACTGGCTCCCTGCTGAGCAGGGAGCCAGCTTCCCCCACTCTTTCTGCTCCTGTTCCTGCTGGTGCTCTCTCTCGTGCTCTCTCTTTTGCTCTCTCTCTCTTAAGCAAATAAAATCTTTATAAATAAATAAATAAATAACTCAAGCTGCTCAACTCAAAGATTTTATAAATGAGGAGGAGGTGTTAAAAAGCTCATCTTTTCCTCATCCTCTCTTCAACTGCTCTATCAGTGGAAGTATTGCAAATATAAAACTTATCTGGCAAAACCCCAAGATCCTATAGTTTTCAAATGGGATTATATCTTAAGCCTCAGACACTGAAGCCTCAGAAGTGGTTCATGCAGAAGGCCACCCCAGCAATATCTGTAGTAAATCTGAGGTCAGATTCATGTACTGGAATTTGTTGTTCCCTTTGCATATTTACATATCAGCTAGAGTTAAGTGCTGATTAAGAACATGCATGTGTGGAAGATAATGATTTATCTAATGGTGATCTGACCCTCCTGTCCCTCAATATGCCTAATTTCTACTACAGGAATATAATGAACATTTGTTTCTTTCTTTTCCTGGGATTTGTGATCTTTCTTGGTAAAGCAAATGTAGATTTTGTTGTTGTTCACTTAAATATCATTTAAAAGTTTGATAGAAAAATTCAATTTGTAATCATTTTAGAACAAGAAACTTTTCTTCAATGACCCTGGCAGGCTCAGTTGGTGGAGCATGCAACTCTTGATCTCAGGGTTGTGAGTTCAAGCCTCTTGGGTGTAGAGATTATTTGAAAATAAAATCTTTAAAAAAAAGAAAAAGAAAAAAGAAACTTGTTTTACACTACTTAAACATTAACAAAAAGATTTAGAAATACTAATGTCAAATTGCAATTAAACTTTTTTATTGTGTCATCTAAAATTTTAAATTTGTTTTTAAAACTTGCTCAGGGGGCGCCTGGGTGGCCCAGTGGGTTAAGGCCTCAGGGTCCTGGGATCCAGCCCCACATCGGGCTCTCTGCTCGGCGGGGAGCCTGCTTCCCTTCCTCTCTCTCTGCCTGCCTCTCTGCCTACTTGTGATCTCTGTCTGCCAAATAAATGAATAAAATCTTAAAAAAAGAAAAAAAACTTGTTCAGATGTACTTTCGTGGCATTTTGTACCATTTCGATTTGAATGTTCTCAGAGAACGATTTCTCCTTGGAACCTAGTCCCGGAGCAAAAACTGTTCAGAGAGGAATCCTGCATTAGTCAGAAAAGGCATGACACCAGGCCCCTTGCAATGTTTGGTCCACAAGGGAAGTGTGGCCTGTGCATGGTGGCTGTGGTGGGTCCTGAAGGAGCAGCAGCTGGAGGTTGTCTGCCCACTGCAGGCTTGGCAGCAGGGAGATCCGAGCAGGCACTCCCATGACGCCACAGTTGGGTAAACATGTATATCCATCACGGAGGATTAGGAGAGGTCTTGAAGTATAGATTTGTGCTTTTGAGGATGGCAGCTCCCCTTTGAGTTAGAAGAATTGCCATGTTTCAGCTGTGAGCCAATAATTTCTAAGAACACTAGATTATCAGTACCTTGCAGGAGGTACAGCTTGTTATAAGAAGCATTTCTAATCACCTGACCAAAAGTGTGCCATAAAATAACTACCTGATAGAGTAAGTATTATACTAACTTGAATAGTTTTTATAATTTATATTAATCTTCAATGTTTCTATTAGATATGGATTGTCGGCTTAATAAAAATATTACTGTACCAAAGCCAACATGATTTCAGTGACATGAACAAAATATTTAGATAGGAAATATGCATGCCAGGAGAAATGGCAAATTAGAGAAATCAGAAGAGATTACTGGGTTTCCTTTCAGGACAGTGCTGGCCATTGTCAGACCCTTCCCAGATAGACTCTTTCTAAAGGGTGTTCATCTTTGATTGCCTTTCTAGGCTATTTTACAACTGAATATAAGTTGCAGGCAACTGACTGATGTATATAATTTCTCCCATTATAATTAAAATAAAACATTCACTGGAGACATAAATGGTTTATGTGCAGTAGAAAAGATTACTCCAATCATTAGATTTATTGTTCTATAGGATATTAGTCAGTTTGGGACAAATTAATAAATTTGTTTAAGTATTCCTGATTGCCTATATAGATACACACACAAATATGTATTTATATGTATATATGTATCTGTTCTTCAAATTTTCCTTTAAACCTGTTTAATCTAAAAAAATAAATAAACCAGTTTAATCTTTTGGAGGATATAATGAACATAAATAAAATATAGATAAATACATAAAAGTCTCCTCATTAATTAACTAAATAAAATCCTTAGCTTGAATGTGTGTTCACTCTGTATTAGTACCACAGCCATGATATTAACTTTTTAAACATTATATTTCAGCAGAGGGTTTTTCTAATATGAAGCAAATGCATTTGAAGAAAAGAGAAATACCACTGGGAAAATGTTTGCCAATTTTAGATGTATTTATGCCAAATTTGGTGTCAGACACATAAGACTATCCAAACTGCTTGTGAATGTGAATGAGGTGATAAATCACAATTTAGAAAATCCTCAATCTCCAAGTGACACAAGATTGAATGTGTTAAGGATTAAAACAATATTAAAATCCTCATGGATATCAGCAAGTTTTTTTTTGTTTTTTGTTTGTTTGTTTTTTTATAGTTCACTGAATTATGCAACGAACCCAGAACATCTGGATTAATAAGTACTGGGAGTATGTTCCATATTACATAATTTTCCTCAAAGCAATTTATGGCCGATAGAGGACCAGTAGCATTTCAGCATTCGAACATGTTTGGTGGGTAAAAGAGAAAAACAACAACACAGATACATACCCACACAAACACAAATCTGCAGACTCAATACCATACAAATTGTCAAATATTTCAAGCAATTTACTTTCAGTGTATTTCAATATGTAAATATTATCTAAATGTTAATGATTAAAATTTAGAGAAAATGAGAATGAATTATCAGACACCTTTACAGCAGCCCTCCCCCAATACATGATGCTGAAATAATACGTACAGTCCGGACTAGTTTCAAACTCAAACTTGCGACTGTTGGTCCCGTATCCAGCTGCCGTTCGGGCTCGGATTTGGAATACGTAAGTAGTGTCAGGCTTGAGGCTACTGATGGTAACATTCGTGCCTCTTGCCCTCAGAATGGTATAACTTGTCTCTTGCTCCTGCTTTGAGGTAAGAAAAATCATGTTAAAATCAAATCTTCATAATGCTATCAAATGATAAAAAGGCGAACCAGTTCTTTCAGATTTTAACTGAACTCACAACCAGTTCTTTCAGATTTTAACACAGAGCATAAGACATAGAAAAGAGACGACAATCATTTCACTCTCTGAATGCAGTAGAGGCATACAGAATTTCCTAACTTGGCTAAAATGATCTGTGTCCTGCACATGAAGCAGGGAAAATTTTCATTCTTACCAGTTCGTGAATATGCCAGTGAAAATATCTTTTCTTCCAAGCTAAGTCTTAATAAAAGCTTTGCTCTAATTTCAAAAATAAACTTACAATGAGGAAAATACTCCTGTGAATTAAACTTAATAGGAATGCCCTACTGATTCTCAGAAAAATATTTTTTATCGATTATGAAATATTAAACTCAGAAAAGGTCTAGGTTTTGGTATATGTGCTGCCGAAGCGAGCACAAGTCCAGGTTTTACATATAGTTCTACATTTATAACTTTCTCAGGATCAGTTATATGTGCACTGTATTTATTCTAAGTCACTGTGTTTAGTAGAGACAAATATGTTCATATTAGAGATATTTCCCTAAAGGATCTCCATCATGGGATCCTTTGTATATTGTATACAAATTGTATATTAGGGGATTCACAGCACATTAACAGGAAAGTATTTTTGTGTGTCAAGCCTTGTATAGAAAAAATGGATTTACACAGAATTGTCTTTTTCCCTAAGGCACATTAATATACACTGAGTATTTTATGGGGAACCTGATTTTGAACAATGGTGGAATGTCCCTGCACCTAGGGTGAGGCCTAGAGTGGACATCCTTAACCAAAATGACGTAGAATATTACAGAAGAAGTGTACATTATAGATATTTTGTGCTAACTAGTTAAAGATGCTAGTTATGTACTAGATAGCATGTAAGCTGGCATATTAAGAAATGAAGAGGATCAAATATATTTATTTTACAGAAATAATTATTTCATTTGCTAAAAAAATTGTTGAGCCTATACCCAAAACTTGACTCTGCTCATCACCGTTAGTGAACTAGTCAAGAAAGCTAGACTTTACATAGCTTAAATTCTAGGGAAACATTCAAAATATTTCCAAGTATTATATACACTTGGGAATAATTTTTAAATTTATGTATGTCTGATATAAATATTTATATAGCAGATATTAAAGATAATATTGCATGTACATTTGTATCTAGTTTTAAAATGCTTAGGGAATAATGAATATATACAGCCATTTTTTTCCTGCCACTGGTTAATATTGTTTTAATACAAGTATGTGCATTGTACTTTGTTAGTAAATTTGAAAGTTCAGAATTTTTTTTATGTTCATAATAGATACAAATATAAATTAACTGCATTTTTTAATCGGCCCTGTAGATCCAAAGTTTAGGTGCGTCCTGGCTTTGCTATCCAGTCTGAACTGAGATGTGTCATTATTTTCTTTTTATTTTGTTGCATCGTTTATAAAACATGGATTCTTACATTTGCCCAAACAATCTTGTCACACTTTTAAACATAGAAGATCATGATCACATGACTATTTCACAGTGCTATCTACAGAGGAGGACCAAAAGCTAGCATATGAGTTATTTATACTATGACTTTAGCACAATGAAGTTGATTAGGTATCTCTTTTCTTTTAATGAAAGAGACGCTCCTTTTCCCACATGGGACAGTATGGAAAAAAAAAATGGCATCACGCTTATGAAATACACTAACCTCAATAAAGAGGATAACTACACAATGCAAATGAATGTTTATACATTACACTTTTTTGCCAACTGATCATACCACTAATTCTCATGTCTCTAATAACCCATTTTCATGTAGAGCAAGGCATGTAATACAGGAAAACACACTAAAGGAGGAGTCATGGCTGCCAGGATTCAAAGCCGAGACCTGTTCATTAGCAATGAGGCTGTGAGAAATTCAAATAATGCCACTGACTCCGTTTTCTCATTTGTGAATGAACCCAATTATCAAATTTCATAGGATCTTCAGACAACTCAAAATAAAATCATGTACACAGAAGTGTTCTATAAAGTATTATATAAATGCACAATTTGATTTTAAGTCATTTGCAAATACTTTGTCAGCTGCCCACAAATATGTTTTATTCACATTAGTAGCTACAAAACCATCCAGCTCTGATAAGATTTGAATATCTTATTTTCAAATCTATCTATAATTTATAACCAGGGAGAAATAAGTGCCATTTAGAGGTGATGAAATACTATAGCCTAAATTCTACTTTAAAATAATCATGTACCTATTTTTATAATTGTATCACGGAACCACAATTTTATGACATGGAGCAAACTTATCCATCCACTCCCACCTTCCAAATTACCTTGTACAGTATCAAGAAAGCTTTTCATTGCCAGTTCAATAATACAATGGCTTTGCTATTAGTTCAATGTTCCCATCTGTACTGAATGAAATTCATGTGAATGTGAAAGTCAGGAAGTGATGCTGAAGGCAATGAACTAAGGAGTAGCTCATCGGTAGGCTAAGGAATCACTGTGAAATAATTGGTAGAACAGGGGTCTCAGCAGAGGACATAAATGTCATTTCTAATGCCAAAACTAGATGGCTTAAGTTTGGTACTGACATCTTCGCTGTGACATATTGTTATAGAATGGGGGATATTTGACACAATTAATTTCACCATCCCCCCACTGGTAAATCAAAGGTATCACATGACCAGAGTTCCAAAGAGCTTTACCGCTTCTTAGCAACACCATTGGGTACTTTGCAAGTACACAGCTCATGAGAAGGTTACCTCTTTCCCTACAAAGCCCAACCCTTTAACATCATCTCCCCACCTTTTCATAGTATTTGACCTCGTAGTCCAATATGATCCCATTAGGGTGCTCAGGTTCCTGCCAAGATAAAGAGATGCTGTTTCTGGACGTTCGATCCTTCTTAATCGTCATGACAGGCGATGGAGCTGTAGAGAAACAACGGGAAGGGATCGTGGGAGGACACAAATCAATCCAATTAGGAAGGGTGGTAAAGGAGAGCAGAGGAAGAAGGGAACAAGCAAATGCAGGCCATCATTGCTCTAATCTTTGGCAAGAAAGCACTATCTCCATTTCAAAGGCTCTGGAGTATTAATCTGGCCCCATATCAAGCCTCAGCAGCTGGATTATAGCCCTGGTACATACAGGCCTATGGAAAATGAGCTGAGATTTTCAGCTGCTGGTGGACTAGTGGCAAGTGAACAGATGTTTTCAATCTGCTACTATAATGTAAGCAATGAAATATATTTGATATATTAAAAAAAGAACAAAACATCACGGCTACCTATTTGTTATAATGTTGCAAAGTTATTAATGCCAGATTCTGCAGCTCATTGATAACATTTTCATATGCAACTCTGTAAGAGGACTGGAATCTATTATGCAAAAGGAGTCCCATGGTATCTATAGGTAATAATAATATTTAGTGTATTGTAAATGGACAGGGTTTAGAACATATTATAGTAAGTCTTGACTTTTCACAAAAATCTCTCATGAATAAAAATATTTATCAGGAAACAATAATCATCTGCTTTTATATTTTTATTTCTTAAAATGAAAATATTTACTAAGAAGTACAAAGGAACTGACTGGTCTTTGTATCACAAATCTCTGGATATATACTGAGGTATTTTATTGGGTGTTGACTCTGTATTGATTAAGTTTTGCTATGCATTATCAAAAGTACAAAATAAGAATAAAAAGCATCTGTTTGGATCAGATATCATACAATCACCCTCTTTTATTAGATTAAATATATTTTAAGTGATCTTCCACTTCAAATCCTTCCATTAAAAAGAAAAATGCATACTATCCCTCAGTGCACTTCTGATTTCAAAACTCAATGTTGGTACACTGGCCAGCTGAAATATCTCATGGTGGGGTTCAGCAGCATCCCGTCCTGAGGGAATGTAGCAAAATAAACTGCAAACATGAAACAACCCCAAATCAAGAATCCTCAAGTATATTAACTGTTGATCGTTTTCATTGCTAAACGACCTATTTTCTTATAAAGATTTTTCAAGTCGAGTACTATTAGAATCCTGTGTATTTGTATTCCCTTTAATAGCTAGCATTAGATGTTTTGTATTTGTGGATTTGATGTTTCTGTGATTGTCACATGCTGACTTTTGTGTCTACTTTCTCAAACCGTTCCTGTACATAAATGCCTTTCATTTTTATTCCTCACTTAAAAATAGTTTTCAGGGATACCTGGGTGGCTCAGTTGGTTAAGCGGCTGCCTTCGGCTCAGGTCATGATCCCAGCATCCTGGGATCGAGTCCCACATAGGGCTCCTTGCTCGGCAGGAAGCCTGCTTCTCCTTCTGCCTCTGCCTGCCACTCTGTCTGCCTGTGCTCGCTCGCTCTCTCTCTCCCTTTCTCTCTGACAAATAAATAAATTAAAAAAAAAATAGAGTTTTCATTAAGCCTGCCTCATGACACTTTATTAGAAAGGGTAAGTCTAAATGAAGAATCCATTGCAGTAACTTTCCCATCCTCCTATTTCTATTATTTGTAAGAGCTTATGAACTCTTTTGTAACTAAAGCATCATTAATTTAATGGCCTGGAAATGATTATTTAATCTTTTGCCAAGGAAAAATGTAGGTGTTGCTTTTCTGATGGAAAAGTAAATACATTTTCTTATTCATATTTTGCTCCCATTAGCAATTACTGTCATTTCATGTAACTTATCATAATTTACCTTTCATACTTAATTTTCATCTATTCATTATTATAATTTTATTTCCTGAATTGGCCTCATCATACTCTTACCCTCCACCCCCCAACCAGTAGTGGTTTGATGCTCTGAAATTGATTTTAAGCAAAGGATAATTTATTTTGGTTATATTTAGTTAAAATTTTATAAATGTATTCAATGTTTCTAAATATATCACTGTTATAAGTAAATAAAAATATGTTAATTTTTTGAGAATTCTTTTCTTTTAACCTAACCCTGCTACTTAAAAAAAAACAAAACAATTCATTATCCAATTGTTAATAGAAAAATTATAGTCTTAAATCCTGGGAAATAAGTTTTGCTTTTTGTACAAAAACAGAGAAATTCCACTAATTTTCCTGCTGATTAAATCCACTAAAAGAGTAATTTTAATATATACTTAATGGGGCATTTCAAAGACAGTTGATGTTGGAACAATTTCCTAATAAACCCATGGAGACCCTACATTTATTCCATATCACCAGGAAACTGGTTTATTTTCCCTAACAGTTAAAATACATTTTCAAAGAAATTTTGAAAATTATCATGTATGGCATCTCTCCTTAAAAATCACACACACACACACACACACACACACACAGGAGAGAGAGAAACACATTAATTTCAAAGAATGTTTGTGAAGAAGATTGTATTAACTTTTTAATGAAAGCTTTGCAGGCTGTTTGGGGTCTGTCCAAATTTTACTGCTTCTGCACTGAGCAAGGCTTTATAACTGTTGAAATTCTTCAAAGGTCTCTGAGCAAGCTGCAGGGCCCTGTTTGACTGTAATAAATAGTCTTTTGTAATTCCACACTTACTTAAGTAGAGGCAATTGCTCCAAGCTTGTGCCATCTCTAAGTTAAATGAACCTTTTCTGATTGCTGCTTTTAGGCCCCTGTTAAGTCATTTGTTCTGCTCTTTTAATACATGCCTCTTGTGTTGGCTGCATGTCAGCAGTTTCAACCCAGTGCACCAGCTGGAATCCCGTTACATTTAGGTAATGCTCATCAATATTTTAATATTAATAAATAATTAACAGAACTTGTTTTTCTCTCTCCTAATAAA
The DNA here is from genome assembly GCA_004024625.1 of Mellivora capensis. NCBI lineage: Eukaryota > Metazoa > Chordata > Mammalia > Carnivora > Mustelidae > Mellivora > Mellivora capensis. The sequence continues at coordinate 94,358 of PISX010001041.1, forward strand.
TAATTTTAAGACATGATAAAACGTACTGCAGAAAGAGATGAATTCTATGGGCACACCACTGTATCAATGCTCTTTAAAGTGTTTTCTAGTACACTTTTAACTCACACCTTGAAGTATAATTCATCCATACTTCCTCATGCGCTCATAGAATCTGTAATATTAATGAGAAACCATAATATGGATTACATTTCTTTAGGTTAGTTTCCAGGTATTAAAGAGTGATTTGTTCAAAGTACTAATTTCTAAAATCCGCAGAATTTCTCTCAGTTTATTATGTTGTGTAAGAGAACATGGTATTGCAATGTATATCATAAAATAGATTTGATTTATTTTGTCTTCATTTCTTTGTTGTTGTTTTTTTTTAATTTTGTGATTTGAAAGAACGGTGGGTCATAGTTCCATAGAATGAAAAAAAATTCATCCCAAGACTAGAGAAGTGCTCAGCACTAGTGTAAGAGGTGCACAGGAGGAGAAAAAGTCTTCCCCAGCAAACTGCAGGTGTATAAGGAGAAACAACAATTATTGGTGAACACCCCGATAGTTCCAGATTGGGCGTATTAATCTGGTGCCTCTTTTATATACCTTAAATGATATATACCTGAAATGACTCTCTTATCAAGATGAAGAAATTGATCATAAAGTAGGCTATTGTGAAACTGGTCCAAGCCTCTATATAGGTTAGTAAATGCAGACTTCTGCAAAAAGGGAAAGATATATATGTTACCACTATATATATATAGTGGTAACAAGAAAAATTAAAACAGTAGGAAGGAACATGGTAACAAGAAAAATTAAAACAGTTGGAAGGAAATAATTTTTAGTAAGTTAATAGCCCTCTTTAAAATAATACCTTGGTGTGTAAAATACATTTTGTGGTATTGTTGTTTGAGAGGAAGCAAATATTTGACCCTTAGCTTTTTCTATTCTGGGTACAGTTGGATATACACACGTCCTTTGGAGAATAAAGAAAGGAGACGCGATATACTTAGTAAAGTGATATATATTCTATTTTAACTGAAATATTTCTTAAAAGAATACATATACAAGAAAATTGTTGGGGGGGAAAGAGGGGTTCATGAATCACACAGTTATCTGTCCTCTAGGAAGCTTTCCTATACTGACACTATACCACTGAGAAGTTCTGAACACTCCAGGTACTAAAAAAAAAATCTTGTGTTGCCACAGTGGACTTTCTCATGGCTCTTTCAATTAATTCTTCTTCAAAATTTTTCTTTGTCATGACATAGAGCTATAAAGATATTCAGATATTTTCACCTTATATTGTCTACTAGTATGTGTTTTGTAAAAGCTGGTATCAAAATACTTTTCAATTGTTATTCGAGAGAGACATCACTTTCTGGGAACAAAGAATTGAATGCTCACTGGGTGCTTACTTCCCTAACTCCAGACCACTGCATCTGGCAGCCTCTTGAATTGCAAACATGCAGTGGCTAGTCCAGAGGACAGAGAAACAAGAGAGTATAACCCTTGATAGTTAATAACTGAACCCTAGTGATTTATTTATAGAGGAAAGGTAAGATTTCCTCTCATTGTCAGGGTAACCTGAGCCATTGACTACATCTAATGAAACAATAATAAAAAAAAATTACAATGAAGAAGCAAAAAATGTTGGGCTAAAGAGATTTCCTTGTAAAGAGATTGAGTTAGAAATGGGGCTTGTATGGTTTATAATTTGTATTTGAGTTAAACTTGATACACTTACATGCCAAATCTACTGACATACATGGAAGAGATTCATTATTTTAACTATGGTGTTTTTAAGCTAAATTTACTATTATTCTGAAGCTAAAATATGACCCATCCTTAGAATCAGGAAGTCAAAACTTCAAAATTCAACTCCTAAAGGATCTGGTTTGGTTTGTTTTTATTGGGACTTTCCTCTTTCTGGGTTTGGGAATTTCTAATGAACCTCTGAGGTATCTGTGGTTTAGAGATCGGACAAGTTAAAGTAATAAAAAAAAAAAAAAGGATTCAGTATTTCTTTTCTAAGTAAGCCAAAGCTTTTAAAAATTATCTCCATGGGAAAATATCATGCAGTAAATGGTTGAAAGATTTTTACTTTGAATCAGAAATGCCTTTAAAAGCATTACTCCCTTATATTTTTGTACCATTCATTACAATGCCCACTTAAGAACATTTCCTTCTTGGGTTTTTCGGTTTGGTTTTTTTTTTTTTTTTTTTTTTCCGGAAGTGAACCCTTCTATTAAATCCAGAAACACTCTTGGGTTTGAATTAGCATAATCATTCATAGCTTCATGTTCTCCATCTCACCACCCGTATCCTGATTTCCTCAACCTGTTGTTCTCTGGAATTTCCTGTTTGGGTCTCAGGACTCACTATCTCTACAGCCTAGCCAGTTTCAATTTCAGAGTTATATTCCTTTATATATTCTCCCTCACCAAGAATCCTGCATGCCAAAAGCTTCAACATCTGACAGCTGATGAATATTCTTTTTTCAATTCTAGTTTTCCAGCCCTGCTTCAATTCAAACTCTTGCCATTTTTCACCTGGATTCTATAGTTGTCATCTCAATTGTTTCAGAAATTCAATCTTCTACACATTTTGATGACTTCTTATTTTATAAAGTAAATGAAACATTAACTCTCCCCTCCTTCAAAATTTTGTAATTTCAAACAGTTTTTTTTTCTAAACTTATTAGCTAAATAATAAGAGTCCAAAAGAAAGGTTAAGGAATCTACATTTTTAAGAAGTTTGTATCAAAAAACTCTTAAGATCACATATTTGGGAAATTCTGGACTACAGTAAAATACACAAATTTAAATTCATGACTTAATTATTAAAATTCCTCATAAGACTACCACACACATACCAGTTTTAGTATTTAGTGCTCTCCTTTCAAGTTAAAATTCTAAAGATAATTCCTTTGGTCATCTGCCCACAGTGTGCTGCTACACTTGCTATCTGGAACATTCAATCTCTTCCTTTTTTCATCTGAAAAATCTCTTGTGTTATTATCGTTAGAAATCAATTGCTAATATAATTCTCTCAAAAAGCCCTTCCTGAATCCCTTAGGCAATAGTTAATCAGCTTCTTCCTCTGTTCTGATATACAGAATAGTTGTTCATTCTCTTAATATTTAGCCCACCACATTGTGTTGTAATTACATAATTTACTTACCAGGTGTCTTCCTACTATTTTATAAGCCCCTCAGAGTCTTCAGTGCCTAATGTCATGACAATCTTGCATAAAACTAGCTATGCACTTTGGTTAGCTTTACAGTAAAATATACAATACATTTTGTGGTTATTTCCTTTGAAAGATAAGTTCTATTTAGCTCTTGATGTTAAATAAATAAAATTCGAACCAAAATGAAACCTATAATGTGTTTAGCAGAGATACCATTATCTAGAAAATTATGTCATTAATTTTCTATAGTAAAGAGGAAAATAATTTTCTCAGCTGAACCAATAGTGATGGAAGAAAAACATTTTAAGGCATACACATTAAAGATAAATTTTGAGCAGTAATGATAGAAGAAGCGTTCATTTCATAGGTGTTTATTGCATGGATTCTTCAAGAGGAGATTCCATTTTTCATTTTTTTTCAGTTGCCTTCCACATTACTTATTCTTTAAACCAAGTTCTCCTTTTAATGTCATTCAATATCCACATAGAATCAGAACAATCCTCAAATATGTTGTTTTTTAAAAAAAACAAAACAAAAAACCCTAGTTTGGCCCCTCCTGTGTTTCTCCTTTATTCTCCTATAATTACCATAGCCACACACTTCTGACACTTCTGGTCACCTAATGTGTGGGTTTTCCCCACACCAACTAATTCTATGACACCAGCTGGGTTTCCTACAATTTAAATCCTGACACTATCTACTGGAGATAGCATCAGATCCCACAGGTTAAGGGGTCAGTCCTACAAGACTGCACCCCACTTAGATACCAACTACCAAATTGTAGGCCCCCAGGTTACTCACAACTTCTGACCTGGCTACAAATTGGAGGTTCCCATGACCCCCTTCTTCAGTTTGACTTATTTGCTAGAATAGCTCACAGCACTCAGGAAAATACTTACATTTATCAATCTATTAAAGAGCATGATAAAGGATACAGATGAACAGCCAGATGAAGAGATACACAGAGCAAGATCTGGGAGGGTCCTAAGAATAGGAACTTCTCTCTCCACTGGAGTTAGGGTATCACTGCCCTAGTACAAGGATGTGCTTACAGACCTGGAAGCTCTCCAAATGCCATACTATTGGGATGTTTATGGAGGCTTCATATCATAGGTGTGATCAATCTTAATTGCATTTCCATCCTTCTCCCTTCTCAAGAGAATTGGGTAGCAGGGCTGGAAATTCCAAGCTTCTACTCATGGCTTGGTCTTTACATTGACCAGTCCTCATCCAGGTGCTATTCAGAAACTCACCCAGAGTCACCTCATTAGAATAAAAGACACTCCTTGTAACCAGGAAATGATAAGAGTTTCGGGAGTCCTGTATCAGGAACCGGTGTCAAAGACAGAATACTGGAACAGAAGTATGCTGCTAGTGCTCTATCATTTAGAAAACTACAGGAGTTTTTAGAGCTCTGTGCCAGGAACAGGGAACAAAAACCAATATATAGTTTCTGTTATCTCACATAGGTGATATGGCTTTGAAAAATGTATGGAGGGCAAACCACAGGTTTCTAAATACAATGTTTCCAAGTGAAAGAGGTTAATATTGATAAATAACTATTTTAAAAACTCTTGTTCACTTGGAGTTGATTAATCTCTGAAATAAGGACTCACATAGGTAGGAGGGGCACCTGGTAGCTCAGTTAGTTAAGCATCCAATTCTTGATTTCGACTCAGGTCAAGATCTCAAGGTCCTGAGATCGAGCCCCTCATGGGACTCCACACTCAGCATGAAGTCTGTTTCTCCTGCTGTCCTTCCCCCTGCTCAAGCTGGTGTACTCTCTCTCTTTCAAATAAATAGAAAATCCTCAAAAAAATAAAATTAAGGAATCAGTTATGTGGGAAATGTTAGAAATTAGAGCAAATTAAGTTTTTATCTCAACTATTTGTCTTTGAAAAATGTAGTATACTAGAAAATTTACCAAAAATATTGAAATCTTGGGAAAACTCAGTTAACATCTTATCCAGCTTTTGAGTACAGACAAGGTTATTTTAGTATAGAAGGCTCCAAAGATTAAGGGCGATAATTATTGAATGCAGCTAATGGAAACATGGTGGTGAGAAAGGATTATGATGCAAAATCAAGCCCAGATGAAAGAACAAATCTTAGGTTATAACCAAGCTAACCACACTGTGAGTTTTTGTTTACTTGTTTATGTGTTTGTTTTAAAGGGCTGCTGAAGTAATAAGGTCTCTTTGGACTTAGAGTCACTCAGGGGTAGAGCTGCTACATTCCAGCACAAGACAGACAGAACTGAATCTGGACCTTGGGAGCACTCTCTGTGGAGCTCGTGACAAAGGGCTGGCTGCTTTCTCATTAACTGCAGGAGTGGAGAGGTATGACTTAAATACATGTTAGTGCGGAAGGGGGGGTGATACTTATCCCGCTTCCATTTTACAGAGGATGGGTTAGAAATCTAGTAAAAAAGATGACCCCCTTAGGCTGTTTGATCCATGTGCTCAATGGAGACAGAGAGGGGAGAAAAATTTGCATTGTATTATTTATATTATATTATGTTACATTTGGAAACAAGGCAAAATATATACAGGTTTTAAGTAAATTAAACTTTTATTGGCAAATTATAACTGTAGATAGATGGAAAGAGGCCACTGATAGAAATACTCTATATTTTGAGTGGGGTGGATATCTTTGTCAAAAGTCATTGAATTTTACACTTACAATTAATACAATTCACTATATATAAATGTTATTTCCATTTAAAAGGAAGTAAAAAATATATATGTGTATACATATATATTTTTACTATCTTTATTTTCTGTATTCTTGATGCTCTGGCATCTGAAGCCTTGCTGACTGGGTGGGGATAGACTGCCTCTCCCAAGGTTAGCCAAATCCTACAAATAACAAAGACTAACCCAGGAGGGTGCTTTTCATATGAAACTCATCAATCCAGAGCCTCCTCTATCTGAATTTATACTCTAGAAGACAACATTTCTCTGCTCTAATCATCCCAAGGCTAGGTATCAGATCAGACAGCTGGCAGGGCCCTACACCTCAGAGTCCACTGAAGTTATTCTAACTGGCTAATCCTATCTGATCTTATCTTATCTTATCTTATCTCACCTTGCCTTTCTGACAGGAATCATCATAAAGGCTCTTGCCCATGCTTTCCACTTAATTCTTTCTGCCTCCTAACTGACCCTGATACTCCTTTTTGTGGCTCCTATGGTGTGGCAGTCCCCCCTTCCTCTTGGGAACTGTGAGTAACAAACTATCTTTTTCATAACAATAATCTCTTGACCAATTTTTGGTCTCACTATACCTGAATAATAATAAAAACTACATTTTAAAACAATTACAATAGTGTAACATTGTCTACAAGTTATTGCAAGCAATAGACGTCCTCTCAACAGCACTATAAGGTATCTAAGAAAATACTTGGCATGCACGCAGTCTTGTTATAACTTTTTGTCTTAGTCCCATCAAATCCAGAGCCTTCCATGATGTCCTGTCTTTGATGTCTAACCAACAGTAAAGGTTAAAGCCAGCCTATCACAGCTTTAATAATAGATTGTTTTAACCTCTTATGCTACTTAAGGAATAGGTGTTTCTGTACTTATAAAGTTGCTGTCTGTTGGGTTCCTGTCTCTCTGTTCATCAGCAATATGATTTTAGCCAGATTACATCAGCAGTTAGACAATACACACTAAATCATAAGCTAACACTTTTATCTGGACCTACCCCTACTTGGCAATGGTGAACCATTTTGTTCTTTCTTTACCCCATCCTTTCTGGTAAAGAAAAGAAAAGATAAGAAAATGAAGAGAATGATACCACAGTTGCATCCATCCAGGATTCTGGATTAATTATGTAGTATTAATTGGGGTGTGTCTCAGAAGTAATAAATAGCTAACTTTAATTGAGGAACCAAAATTTGAAACACACATACATCCATGCATGCTCACACACACACACACACACACACTCATGCATTCATGTATTTGTATGACTTCGAGTGTGATCCTATAATAACTTCACTTTCACTTATATATGTTCTTGAGTAAATGATTTGTTCCTGAAGGAGTGACAACTATCCTTATAAGTATCACATGCATGAGTGAGCAACCATTACTGTTCATTGTTGTATGAATCATGAATTTTTATAGTGCATTATCCCTCTATAAATGTACACCATAGAAGTATATGTTACATCTAAATATTATTGATTCTGTGTGTGGAAGCAGAAAATATGTTGACAGATTGTGCTTAGCATATGGCATATGTAGGTCTGGCCCATTTGGCTTGTATGTGCCTAGCAATTCTAGCCTAAGTGCAGCAGATACCAACTGAAGCAGGAAAGCCCACTTTTGGAATCACGGAGGCTAATTTCTTTCTCAAGGAGCTGAAACCTCCCGTACCACGAAATCTTCAAAGGCTGCTCAAACATTGGAAGTCAGATTTTCAAAGTTAGCTCAGACCTATCAAATTTACTTATGTATAGAAATGCTCATTGGCTTGGGGGGGGGGGAAGAGGGAGGGGACAAGGGAAGAGTCCAGAAAAGAAGAAGATCTTTGAAAGGTCTATAGAATGTATAGAACTATATAGAATGTAGAATATTTGATTACCATGAAATCAACTTCCTTAGCAGCCCTACTTCTATGTTACCTTGATGCTAGGAACTTATTTATGGTATGGTTATATTCTTAAAGAACACACTAGTCTTTATTTGTTAATTTGAAAGGAATCACCTGAAAAATATATTTTTTGAAGATTTATTTATTTATTTAGGAGAGAAATAAGGGAGCAGGAGCTCAGGAGCACAGGAGGAGGGGAAGAGGGAGAGAAGCAGACTTCCCACTGAGTGCAGAGCCAGGCCCAGACCTTGTGCTGGATCCCAGAACCCTGAGATCATGACCTGAGTTGAAATTAAAAGTCAGGCACATAAGGAACTGAGCCACCCAGGTGCCCCTCACCTGAAAATTTTCAAGTAAAATAGGAAAAAGTTAAATGCATTTGGCAATTCCATGAATCTTGATATGCAGTCTACATCTCCTCAAATTATGCATCCCAAACCCATTATCTAATTTCAATTAAAATTTTAAAAATTAAGTAATAAAAAAGAGGTTGTGATTATCAATTTTTTGTAGTCTAGCTGTCTGAAGGATGCAGGTGGGAATTATGCTAATTCAGGTATGTTTGCATATTTATACAAACAAAATGCACACCAGCAGAGACTTACAGAGTTTTTAAAAGCAATCATGCTTGCAAAATTTCTATTTTGGCTGTAAAATTTGCATTGTTCGTGCTTGCATTTAGTAATACTTCCCAAACTCTTTTTGTTCCAAATTCCCTCTCTCCACTCCATATCACTTGATTAAGAAATGCAGATACTTAATTGTGATAAATAACATTTTACTCCCCACAAGCAGAAATTCTAAAAATATAAGCAAAAAACAAAGAGGAAATTGCAAAGGCAGACTACCTGCTGCTTAATTTCCATGATGCCTGTGGTTTGACCTCTTTAGTTCCAGGCACAAGATTAATTTATCTAAAGAATTTTTGTCAAATACCTTTTGAGCTAGCATGAGTTTTGGAAGAATTTAAATTCTCAAATCTATCCAAATAAGGAAAATACATCAATACATATTTTTGCCATTATGTAAACTCTACATAATTGACCTCAGAATTTTAAGAACTGGAGCAAATTAATTTTCACATGTAACATAAAAATTTTAGCACATTAGAAAAAAATAGCCTAAAGTTATTCCAGTTTTGGATTGCATAAGTAAAGCTAAAAAGAAAATTATGTGGATACATATATAGTAATACTTGTTTCTTTTAAGAATTTGGCTTTCACTTTAATGCGTGTATTTAGTTTCCTGCATTTCTAATTCCCAATAGCTAACAGACAATTATCTTTAGTCTACACAGAGCAAGAGTTCTCAGACAGTTCTGGGTAAACTTCAGGAAGGAAAATAGTTCGTGTTACCTAAGGTGTGGAAAAATTCTAAAATTCATTCCCAAGTTTGTGAACTCAGGTCACTTTGTGTTGAGTTTTATTTATGAAAAATTAAATTCAATATGAAGACTCTTAAATTAGAATTTATGTTTTAAAACTTGAGCTAAAGAGGCAATGATAGGCTCATCATTACTTATTAAGGGGATAAAAATATCCTAAAACTGATTTATGGCAATGGTTGGATTAGTCAGAAGAGTCACTAAAAATTATTGAATTGTATACTTGAAAAGGGTAAATTTCATGAGGTGTAAAACCCACCCCAAAAAAGTTACATGTTTATGTACATATGTATATATAAAAGAATAATCTGAAATAAAAATTAGTACACATAGTTTACTAGTACTGAGGTGTGGTTATATTAATTATATGGCTTTGAATAGTCTTGAAAATTTTTCTGGTGTGTTCCAATTTTTTTCTAATTTTCAGGCTTGTTTGTTGAAAAAAAATTGTATCTGTGTGAAACTATTTTATAGACAATATTACCTGTTACTGACCTGGTCTGTCAGATTTCTTCTGGAATTGAAAAACAATAAACCAAGAATCATTATTATTCACCTTACAAGTCTGTGGTTTAGCTTTAGAAACATGCTTTTCAAGTTAAATTTCCTTCAAAATGCACCTAGCTAGAAAAAAACAAAATAAAGGAAAAATGCTACAGGCAAAGCAAACTTGAGGTTTGAGAGGTCTGGCAGTCCATTCTCAAAACACAACTGGGTTTTTCTACCCCAGCTACATTATAGGGGGCTCACAGTTGGTTTTCAAATATGCATTTATGGATCTATGTGTATATCTTGCTTTCCTGGATGGTTAACATGTAGTACTTTTATTTTTTTTTTAATCTTAGGAATAACTGACTGTCAAATTGATTTGGGACTATAATGGCTTGGTTTAGTACTCCGAAAGGGGGTCGGGGAACAAGGCCTTGTAAGACCACACGTTGGATTCTAAACAATGTATACAGTTTGCAAATGAATACATGTGGAATGAATATTCCATTAATATATAATGTTCAATATAAAGCATCCAAAGCATAGGCAATACATATAATTGATATAATGTCTGTGTTCTTTCCATTCATAAATTCAGGAAAAAAAGTGTATACAAAAACATTGGGAAGTTCTTTTCGTAATTCACTACTAGCTTCTAGTGAAATGGTGGCATGAAATAAGACCAGAAAATAATCAGTCTAAATAAAACAAGTTTTGAACAACAACAACAAACCTATGTTTTTGTTCTAAACCCTGTATCATTTAAATTTGCAATGAGGGAAGTGACTACAAGAACTACAGGCACAAAAGAAAATCCTTGAGAAAAAATTTTCCAACACATTTCATGAAAAGTCAGCAGGGTTTTACAGGAAACAATCAAGTGATTGTAGGAAGAAAACATGCAACCAAAGAATGTATTCAGTTAACATCTATAATTTAACAAAATAACATATGGTCAAAGTCACTTTTGAAGACAAATTAAAAGGTCCTTATGGACTACAAATTGCTAACTACCAATGTTCATTTAAGGAAACAACGAATAATATTGATGACTAACTATCCCAAGACTGCCTGCTGCAAAATTGGCATCTGAATACTTGGTGTCCACTTTGCCGGTAACTTTGAAATCTTAAATCAACACATTTCATCCAAATACAGATGGAAGATATGCAATGCAGAGGAAACTATGTTTACATTTTTAATTTTTAAAATAAATATAAAATTATAAGAAATTATGACAACAAATAGTTTATGAAATTTGAACATAAGTTCTTTAATCTATAGGAATCATCAGAAACCCAATACAGGTGAACAAATTCTATACCCATAGTTAGATATTTACAAAAAGAACATGGATGAAATGTAAAACCTGAATGTAATAATCTTAAAAATCCTGCACAGGAAGACATATTTGTATTATACACTACATACTATATTTAAATATATAATGTATTTATTATCATAAATATGTATGTACCATGTACATATGTATCCTATCTGTGGTTTTGCTTTCCAGGGCTTCAGCTACCCCTGGTCAACCACAGTCCAGTAGTAGATGATCCTCCTCCTGACTTTTTGTCAATAGTCAGTAGTAGCCTAATGCTATGTCACAATGCTTATGTCATTCACCTCATTTCATCTCATGAGGTAGGCATTTTATCATCTCTCATCATCATCATCATAAGAAGGGTGAATACAGTACAAAGGAATGAGAGAGGGAAAGAGCACAATTTTATTATTAGTTATTGTTAATCTCTAACTGTGCCTAATTTATAAATTAAACTTTAACACAGGTATGAATAGATAGGAAAAACACCATATATAGGGCTTGGTAGCATCTGTGGTTTCAGGCATCCCTGGGGGTCTTGGAATGTATTCCCCACAGATAAGGAGGCACTACTGTGCACATTTACATATATATCTATATTTGGATCTATCTCTCTATCTAATCTCCTATGTAAGCTAAGTTACTGATCATTTTATATATTAGAGTCACACATTCTTTTATTTAATTCTAAAAGCTATCTTAAGAAATGAGAATTATTTTTCTGAATCCACAAACAGGAAACCCAGAATTAAAATATTAAGAAACTCAGCTAAAATAACAGTCAGCAAATGGTATTGCTCCCATTTTGCTTTCACAACCTTCTCTCATTTGAATCCCTCCATTCATAACTGCCAATACCTTTTGCAATACAAATAATGAGATAATATGTTTCTATTTTAAAGAAGAGAAAAATATAAATGGTAAATTTTTTAAGTAAAAAAAGTTAATGACTGGGATTTAACCCATACTCTTCTTTCCTACTCTCCTACTGGAAGAAGACTAAAGAAGTACTGAAAGTTCTCTGAAAGACACTTGAAACAATATAATTTGTATTTCATTTAATAAAGCAACCATACTAACTAGTCTTATAGCTCTCCTTATTATCATTCTAAGGTCCTTTCTAAAGTAATAATATAAACAATATTTCTGTACATGTTCTTTTTTGCATATTTTTTCTTTGTATATCTTTGACCAATTCCTTAGTAAAGAATATTAAAGTAAAGACTTTGTGTTTCTATTACATGCCAGGCACTGTGGAAGGTACAATGGGTAAAACAATGTAAAAAGCAGATGTGTAGCCCGCCTTTATGGAGATTGAAAACATTTGCATCACTAGAGTTGGATTTCTTTACAAATTACTGATACCCCATGTTCCCCTAAATGCATATGGAACCTATTATCTTAGTTAAACACTAACTGGTTTGAAGTATTCCAACCCATCCAGGATACCTAATGCGTATTTTCTTGGTGTCCCAACAAAATCCCTTTGGAACTTACAAATGTAGTGTAACTTTTCTATTTCGAGCTGCCAGCATCTTACTCTACTTGGGAGGGCTTCCTCTGAGCATCAGTCAGCTCTGCCAAACACGTCAGGTTGGACATTCTAAGAACTAATATTCCTTAATTTACCTCTCATCCTTGGAACAGCTCTCAGTCAAGGACTGTTGGGGAGTTGATGTATGATTACCCAAGCTTCCTCTTCACTTGGGAGGGATAATTCTCAAGCAAATATTCTACACCAGCTCTCCCTGTTCAGCAGCAGAATTAACTTCCAGTTTCCCACAGGGGAACTTGACCATTGCCTGCCCCTAAAGCGGTTGCCTTCATTTCCCTGTTCCGTTTTCATACTCCCCTACCTGTGTCTCCTGGGACAATCTCTCCCCAGAAAACTTGTATTCAAATTCTTATCTCAACATCTACTTATAGAAGAATAGAAACTAAGACACCTCGGGTCTATGAAGAATTTCTGGGATACTGATGACAGCCAAGTCTGTCTTGAACTCTGTGTAGATTTTTAAGATACTTAAACAATTTACATTTGCTCTAGATAATAGCTGATTCTGTCATTAATCCCCATTGTTTTAATCCCCATTGGATCTGAGTTTAAGGAAACTAAATACAGTCACACAAACAAGTGCACAATTACACAGAGCTAACATACACACACATATAATCCTACTACAGTGTTGTTAATGTCTCAAAGTCACTCTTGAGAGTTGTAAATTGTAATATAGGTCATATTAGAAATTATTTAAGTAACAGGACTATGGTTGTCATAGTGGGATGAGATCATTTGTGATACTGTTTGGAAGATTAGGGGCATCCCTTTCGTTCAGTGAGGACTGTTTTTCTATCTACTCTAAGTAGGAGTGACTCTTCTGAAACAAATGGTTAGTTTTTTAAAAATTCTATCCTCTTCTCCTATGCTCAGAATGCAGCATTGTCAGGTTATAGAAGCAGAGGTGTTTCATTACTTGGCCATTCTTGGGGATTCCCAAGCAATTACCAAAATGTATCATGACAATGGGCCCTTAAACAAGAAGCAGACATCACAATGCATACCAGATCTATGGAATTTTTTTTTAAGTGGAAAACAGAACAGAGGTCCCCTGATCTGTTGAAACTGTTTTCCTATTCTCTGATGACATTGCTGGAATATCTCATAGCTTTCTGTTACTTTCAGTTTTTAATACCCAGTATACACAGTGTAAAATGAACATTTTCTGAGTTTGAGAGATAAAGGTTGGCACACTTATTCCTTTTTTCTTTTTTCTGGTGTTGAAACACTGTGGAGAGGTTGCAGAAAAATGAAAAAGTTCAAACAACTGCACTGTATTTGTTGAGTTCCATTGCTTTCTTGACTGATACCTGCTTTTAGAATTGTGTGCTAGCTTTCTGTTGCTACTCATGACTTTTTCAAAGGAACCGTGGGGACCCATTTCAAGCCACTTAGATATATCTGGTCCCAACTTTTGAAATTTTCTTTTCAATGTGGTATACTTAGTACATTTTTGTACTATTTTTGATCTTAGTTGCCAATTCCCCAGCAATAAAAAAAATAACTACATATTTTAGCTTTTGGTTTAGAAACTCATTTTGAACAGATCTTTCTGTTGTCTTAATAAACTCTTGATAATTATTATATATTGTACTATGCATACTACCTATATCATAGTAGTTGGACCAAATGAGTTAGAGTTAACTTCTTATACCTACATTGAATAAAACCACGGAACAACACTTTTATCATCCTACAACATCCAAAGCTTTACAGAATGCAATTTAATTCTATGTTGGGGTAACATGTTATACAAGCCCATAAATGGAAGGTTGGAATAGGACTGAAAGGGAGCTAATATAGATCTCTAAATAAATCCTTCCTGCTGATTCACATGGTGAGTGAGAATTAAGTCCAGTAGACATCAGACAAAGAGACTGATAAGCAAGTCCCCTCTGGGAGAGACTCATTCAAAGCGATGGTGATATATATCCTGGTTTTCCACTGTCTAGCAGACTTCACCAAAGAGACATCTGTCACGTAGGATTTGAAATTAGCGGGCCTATCCAGAAATTTTCTGTTTCTTACTTCTTCAGTTCCCACATTGCCACTTCACAGCAATTACTCCCAAAATATTATTTTATGAGGGAAGGCAGATGTTAGAAAGAGATGTGCTATATATAGAGGCTTATGTAGGTAGCCTACGTAAAATGAGGAAAACATTATACATTGTATTAAATTTTATTTTGCCTGAGGATCAGTCTTAAGATGACGGTTTTGAAGAAATTACAAATGAACAATATGTTTTATTTAAAAGTAAGATCAAAGGAGATGAATAAAAAGCCCAATTTATCTCTTAGGTTAATATTTACATACTTACATAAGTCTTATAAGACTTTATAAAAAGGCTTTACCCTTGCAAAGATTTGAAATTAATAAAAAAATTTATTTCAGGGGGTCGCCTGGGTGGCTCAGGGGGGTTAAAGCCTCTGCCTTTGCCTCAGGTCATGATCTCAGGGTCCTGGGATCAAGCCCCGCATTGGGCTCTCTGCTCAGTGGGGAGCTTCCTCCCTTCACCCCCCCCCCATGCCTTTCTGCTTACTTGTGATCTCTGTCAAATAAATAAATTTAAAAAAATTTCAGGAATAAGTATGAGGGGCCTCTAGATGGCTCAGTCAGTTAAGCTCTGACTCTTGATTTGGCTCAGACCATAATCTCATGGTTGTGAGATCAAGTCTAGCATCGGGCTCCACACTAGGCGTGAAGCCTGCTTAAGATTCTCTCTGTTCCTCTCCCTCTGTCCTTCTGCCCTTAAAAAATAATTAAAAAAAAGAATAAATATGAACACTATACAGCATGAATTCTATTAGTGTCAGAGACCTTTAATCAAATTAAAAAGTTACAAGAGGAAAAACAAGACAAACAAAACACATTCATAAATACAGAGAACACACAGATGGTTGCCAGAGAGAAGGGGGGTGGAGAGATGGGTGAAATAGGTAAAGACGATTAAGAGGTACAAACTTTCAGTTATAAAGTAAATAAGCCACCGGAATATAGAAACAAAGCATAGGGAATATTATATTAATGGAATAATAATAACTGTGTATGGTGACAGATGGTAACTAGACTTATCGTGGTGAGTATTTCATAATGTACATAAATGTCAATCGCTATGCTATACATCTGAAACTAATATAACATTGTATGATATATTTCAATGGAAAAAAAAGGAATTGAAACCACTCTTATGGAGCAAAAAGTCTAGAAAAACAAAGTGATAAAATATTTGGGAGGATCACATATTTTCTTAATCCAGATGCATTTGTTTGATCAAATTACTTTCTTCATGCAGCAGCTCTACGCAGATTCATCCTTGGTTCTTTTTGTGGTTTAAATGGATTTTCGGCACACTGCCCTTTAAACTATATTACCAGTGCAAAGTGAGATAACATACCTTTTGTTAAGAGTCAGATGTTAAGTTATTCTATTTGTTTTATTTATGATTTAAGGTAACTGTCTCATTCATCAAGAATAATGCTAACCACAGTCTTGAGGAGACAGAGACTAAGCTGTTCAAATGAATGATTATAAAGTGAGCAGCTTGTGCCAAAGGATGATTCATTTGATTTAAAACACATTTGTAGAATAAATTTTGGAACTGTGCATACTTGTTAATTTTCTCTTTTGTGATTTCCCTTCTCTTTTGTCAGTTGGCAATCAAAACCAACATTTAGACAGTGCCAAGTTTGATGAAGTGGTTAAGAGCATTCCTGGGAGTGGCACACATGCCAATGAATCAGCTTTTTACAGTTAGAAAAAAAAAAATAAAAAAGTCTGTGCTGGTATTAACAAAAGTTGCTGTGTGGTTTTGGGCTTTTTATTAAAAAAAAATGTTGGGGAATACAGAAGCCTGAGCTGAAGCATGAGGGTGACAATTGATATGCTCCATCATACTATAAAGCCATCAGGTCCAAAACTATCTGAAGCCATGTCAAGTTTTAGGTCACAACTTGTGAGACTGGGAGTTGTCTCAGGGTCTTCTCTTGATACCTCCTATTTTCTTATCCGCGGAATCCACAGGGGCTGACTGATTCTTTTTTTTTTTTTTTTTAAGATTTTTTATTTATTTATTTGACAGGCAGAGATCACAAGCAGGCAGAGAGGCAGGCAGAGAGAGAGGGGGAAGCAGGCTCCCTGCTAAGCAGAGAGCCTGATGCAGGGCTCAATTCCACGACCCTGGGATCATGACCTGAGCCTTAGGCAGAGGCTCAACCCACTGAGCCCCCCAGGTGCCCTGGGCTGACTGATTTGAAAAACTTCAGATGGGTCATTCTTTCATTCTAAGTTGGGCAAATGTCAATCCCAATTTGATTTGAATATCTCAGACCAAGTGGATTACTGGTTATGAAGAAATGTGCAGTAGCATTTTTCTTCCCTGCTTTCTCTGTGCCATAAGATCATACATTTTTGGAAGTGAACAAAGCTTTCAGATAACTTCCTAAGCTAAAAGTGAATCATGGAGAATTGCCCCGTAGAAATAATGGACTTGGACTTGATCCTAAAGTCCACCCCCAGGCATACTCTAGTAACTCTTTAAATATTGATTACTTAGAAACTATGTTCTTTTCTGCATAGATGATCAAAGTTGACCAGGATACAAAAATTTCCATGAAAGAAAGAAATTATTTCCAGTTTTGAAAATTGCTTCATGTTTTTCTGGTCTTTTCTTTTTTTTTTTTCCTTTCATATTACTCTGTTTTATACAATAAACTAAGTAGAGGAACATAAAGGAGAAAAAACTTCCCCATCAAGTTTCCCCTACTAATTCTGAATGTGTTAGATGAGATGGCTGCACGTCACTAAATTAGAGAAGACCCTGACTGACAGTTGGTACTTAGGAAACTCCACCCATCTCTTTGATAGGGGATATTAAGATACCATCCCGATTCTTCCTTCTCTTTTATGTATCTTCTTAGTTCCCTATTATACACAGTAGAAGTGGACCTAACCTAAAAAAGGTTCCTGTATAATGAATACGAGGTAAGGAAAGATAGTTAAGTGCATGTTCATTAAATGAGTAGAGAAGCTAATCTTTCATGGAAATTTAAGACATGAGAACAGATAGAAGATAGTTTTGTTTAAATATGGGTAAGTAAAATATTAGGTAAACTGTGGCCTTTAATATGAATCAAAACTTCTCAAAATCATCAACCAAAAAAAAAAAAAACCCTGAAATTAAAAAATATATCTGTGAACAACATGAAGTTTTTGTCAAAATGGGCCATATAAAAAATAATTTACAGAGAACCTGAGCACCTTGAAACATTTATTTTCATACAGTTTAAGAGTTTTCATATAGTTTAACACTAGTTCCATATTGACCTCCTCAATTTCTGGGTAGTTCCTTTATTTTCTTAGTTGATACATCCTAGTGAGCTGCAGATGTTTAGTCTAGGTGCGCAAAGAAGATAGAAAGCAAAGGTACCAGTTTGAGAAGGCATGTCACATTTTTACTTTTTAGTTCAGTCACTTCTCAATCCTTATCCAATTCAGTTCAGTTCAGTTGTGTTCAAACACGGCCTATTCCAGGCAAAGTGACTTTCTAGATTCACCCATATTTTCCTCCTTTTCTCCTAGGGTTGATGAACCAGTTTTTCCTATTCCTGTCTATGGCTTAATTCCATTCTTTCTTACATGTCATTCCTTAAGTCCTTGAAAGCCCTGCCTATCCTGTCGGTGATATTAGTTAATGCTATCTTCCTTTCTGTGGCATACTTCCATAGAAGAGAGAGTGATGGTTAAGGATGTAGGTACTGCTGGGGCACCTGGGTGGCACAGTCAGATAAGCCACCAACTCTTGGTTTTGGCTCAGGTCTTGACCTTGTGGTTCTGAGATGAAGCCCCGCGTGGAGCCCTGTGTGGAGACCAGCATGAGGCTTTGCCCTCAGCACAGAGTCTGAGCAAGCTTCTCTCTCTCCCTCTGCCCCTCTTCCACTTCTCTCTCTCTCTCAAATAAATAAATAAATAAATAAATAAATAAATAAATAAATAAAACTTTTGGGGAAGAAAAGAGAATTCAGGTGCTGCTCTCAGATTACTTGAATTCAAATCATGATCCCAGCAACATCCGTGTGACGTTTGGCACGTTACTTCATATCTTTGCCTTAATTTCTTCCACTGAAATACTGGGAGGACAATCATTTCCACCTTATGGGCTGTTATTCCTAATAAAATCAGTATTAGATGATATGCAGAACATGATTAGCACAATGGCTGCCACATAGCATGTACTTTAACATTGCAATGCAACTTCTGTCTCAAAATTTCACTCTGAATTGTCCCAAATAATACGATACTTCCCCAGCTACCAACTACTGTAGCTTTATATTCTGATCTAATTCTGTGAAACCTCTAGTATTTGAATCCTGTGTGCATCCTTTCCTTTTTCTTACATCTCTTTCACTTAAAAACTATTCAGAAGTGCCTACTTGGATAAGGACCAAGGAAGCCAGTGAAGAAGACAAATGTGGGCCATGCCTGGATTGTGCCCTCAGGATCTTAGAGTACAGTAGGGAAGATTAAATGCATATAAAATATCATTCTAATGAAAATTAAAATAGGAGAGTGCCAGAAGAGATACTGCTAACTCATAATGTAGTGCTCTGGAAGGTCAGATGAAAGCACAATGACGTCCGGCTAAGAAAAATTAGAGAAAAGAATAGTGGAGGAGCTGGCATTTACTATGGGATTTTCAGAATGGAAGACTTTTGGACACATAAGTATTAAAGGGGTGTATTTTAGGTGAAGGTTACCAAATTTGCCAGACTTCTTGGAGAATAAGAAAGGGTTTTTTGTTTTGTTTTGTGAAGATGTACTTATTTTACAGAGAGCACATGAGTGGGGAGGAGGGGCACAGGGAGAGAGAGAGAGTCCTCAAGCAGGCTCCCCACTGAGCTCGGAGCCTGGTGTGAGGCTCTATCCCAAGATCCTGAGGTCACAACTTAAGCCAAAACCAAGAGCCACCAGGGTGCTCCTAGAACAAGAAAGTTTTAAATTCACTTTGTAACAAGGAGTAAAGCAGATTATGGTTGGAGTTTGCATAAACCCTGCTTGTGAAATGTCTTACCTTCCAGGCTAAGAAGTTTTGTTTTGGCTTGTTTCGTTTCCTGTGAATGATAGGGAACTATTCAAGTTTTTAGAGGAGGTAAGTGACCTGATCAAACCTGCATTCAATAAGATAAGTCTTGTCGTGATTTCATCATACTTCAGTATACATGGATAAGATGGGGTACCTGCCTTTGGGGAGTCACAGCACTGGCTAAAAGCAAGTGATAGAGCTGTGAACAGGTTCCTACAGGGAAGTGAGAGGAGCTTGCTTACTCCCAGGGGAAAATGGAAAACTTCTTGTGAAAGGTGACTGATGAACTAATTTTTGAGAGATGAGAAATGAACAGGCATGGAGGGAAATAGCAGAATTTCTTGTAGATGGTAGAAGTTAAAATGGCATGAAACTTTAGAGAGTTTATGAAGAGTACAAGCAATTGTATTCATGGAGCGTAAAGTGGAAAGGTATTAAAAGGCAAGTAAGCATGGAGCAAGTCATGGAGGGCTTTGCAAGCGATAGTAAAACACTTGGACTCGAGGCATTCTGTAAAACAAATGAAGTGGATAAACAACTCCAGACCAGTGGTTACTGTAATAGTCCAAGTGAGAGATCATGATGACAACCCGGAGTTAGAGATACATGTGAAGACAAAGGATGTCACAGAAATAGGGGAGAGCTTGTGTTGGTGGCATTAAAGGGCTCATGTGACTATATATCCACTTGTTAGACATTTGATATCCATTCTAGTCCAACCACCAAGGAAATACATCAATAATAGATCAATGTACAGAGTGGACAAAAATCCCCTGCCATCATAAAGCTTATGTTTCTTGAGGAGAACTAAAAGAAGAGACGACAAGAAAATAAAACTTCATAAATAACTTCGCACATGGTTATTTCCTAGAAGCAGGCTGAGCTTTGGTCCCGCAGTCAGCTTCTTCTCCTATGCTCAGTAGCTATTGGTTGCTGTTCCCAAGATCTTATTTTGGGCCCATTTTTTTAAAATTCTATACTCTATATCCATTCCTTCTCTCTTCAACCCTTCTGATTCCCAACTATGCAACTCATATTTAAGTTCTCTTCCAAGAATCAGACTTTGTCAACTGCTTACTTTATACGATCATTTGGATGAACCACCTGCATTTTGCCTTCTTCTCATCAATTTCAAAATGCTCTATACTATCTTATGCAATCTTCTTCTTTGTCCTTTATTTCATACTTGCTTATATCATTTTCATATTTGAGTGAGCTGGAACTCTGCCATGCTCTTTAATGCACACCTAGTTACTTTGCACATCTTGGTTTTCATCTCTGAAAGGTCATCTCCTTAATCTCCTCAAGCTTAGTTCAGACCTTACTATCCCCCACTTGGGTTAGTGTTAGTTTGTTAACTGGTCTCCCTTGCCACTTTACTTATATCCCTAAATCACAGGTCAGATCATGTCACTCTTCTGCAGAAGAGTTCTTTTGTGTCCACCCTGTCCCAGATCATCTATACCATACAGAAGCACCTTTAGATATAAGAGGAAAAAAAGTCCTATGCATGTTTGACATGCAAGAAGTTGCATAGGCTCTGCAGAGAGACGGGTTTTCTACACCAAAGAGAAGTAGAAGACAGATATGTTATTCAAGAGTCACTGACTCTGTTTCGATCCCTATTCTTTTCTGTTTATTGTTAATGTTGTTGCTCAGTTGGCTCAGGAGCCAAAAGAGCTCCATATTTGCAAATCTTCCCCTACAGCAAAGAGTAATTCTTTGTAGTTCTTTTTCAGAATGCCTAATACAGAAGTGAATATTAATGAACAGTGGTTCCATAAGTGGCGCTGTAGGGCTAATGAATGCTTCCAGGCAGGACCCTGACAGCACAGGGGGCTGTTGCCATGTAGGAATCCCGGAAGTCAGAGTGTAGAGGAAAGCCAAGATATGCTGTATCTGTTCTTGTGCCTGAGCCCGTTTACTTCACTTAAATTCTAAACCCTTGACTAAATCTGTTTGGAAATATTGGTTAGTTAGTGTATGTCTGCTTCAGTCCAACTGAATACCACTGGAGGAGTGCAGACCTCAAAGCACTTTCCCCATCCACATCCCTCTCAATGCTCCCCAGTGCTCCCCTCTCCTATGCTTCACCTGAATGGACTCTCTGGAAGAGACAATTACCTTCCTAGCCTCTCTGCTTTTGCTGGTCTGTAATGCTCTTCCCTTTTGCACCGATCAAATCCTTATTTAACTCTCATTGCTACCTCAAAAACCCACCTCTTCCATAAAATCTTTCTTGATTTCCCAACTGGAAATAATCACCTCTTTTCTTTATTCTGATACATTTTGATTGCAAAAAGTATATTTAGTTGATTAAGTGTTGGAGTAATTATAAATTCTTTGAGGGGAACAAGCATGTATTAATTATCATTATATTCCCCCACAATACATAGCACAAGGTTGGTTGTAGAGCATAGTCAATAAATATCTTTGGAATTAAATTGAATAATGAAACATTTCATGGTTATAACAGTGCAATCACTTTACAAAACAAATTTTAAGAAAGAACTTTAAAAGCAACAAAGACTGATAAAAATGTAGAAGAAAAAAATAACTGGACACTAGTTAATATATACTTTGGGTAAGGTCTGTGTGTTACACTGATTGACTTAGCTTTATTCTAAAAATTTGGGAGGAAATCAAACACAAATGGATGTCAAAATCCTTTCCAATTAAATGGATTCAGAAAATATTGATAAGATAATGAGAATCTTTAAAATTTGTATGAAGTTTAGAAAAGTAAGCGTTGTCCTTTGAAGCCAACGTAATATTAATAAACATAAACCTAGTTTTCAGTGGGAACTTTCCATCTTCTATTTCTACAAATTCAATATGCATGGCCTTAGACCAGGCAGTTAATCGAAGCTCAAACTGAGCAAAGATATCAAGTGTGAAAGGGCTGTAGATTTTCTGCCCATCTGCAACTTTGAAATTGGAAAAAACTTTCTCCCAAGCACTTCCAAGTGCTTGCTGACCAGATTTGGCTATAGAATGTTTTAAATATACATTGTCAGGGAGCGCTTTTATTTTCTGAGCCATTAAATCTGTAGGATTGACTTGAAGTTGGTATACATTAATGTGCTGAAAAGCTTCTGAGTGATTTGTTAAAGCAATTTCATGTTTAAAAATCACTGAGCTGAGGGTTGGCATAGATAGCTCCACCCAAAGGATGATAAACAAGCTCTGTGAATGGTGCTATTGGTAGTCACAACACTGTCCTAAATTTAGGGATGTCCCTTGAAAACAGAAAAGGGGAAGAAATATGGTAAAAGCTGTCTCATCAAATCTAATACTGTTTCTAGAATTCTGTCTAAAGGAGGTACATTTGAAAGTGATCTCCAAGGGGTGCCTGTGTGGCTCAGTCTGTTAAACGTCTGCCTTCAGCTCAGGTCATGATCCCAGGGTCCCGGGATCGAGCCCCATGTCTAGCTCCCTGCTCAGTGGGAAGTCTGTTTCTCCTTCTGCCCCTCCCCCTTACTCATGTGTGCTCTTTCTCTCAGATAAATAAATAAAATCTTTAAAAAAAAAAAGAAAGAAAGTGATCTTCAAAAGTATATTGTGGGCATGAAAATGTTTAACAATAAAAAACACTATAATGTGTGTTGTTGTACCAATTACATTGCTATGGATTAGTGGTCACACAAAGGAGGTCTTGAAACTTAGTATATTTGGGATAGGGTTGGGGGAAGTATATTCTCTGATGCAGTAACCATTGTATTCCAAAGAAAACCTAAGAAAAGAATCCCAAAGAATAATCTAGACTCACAGAAAGAGAATATCAGTATTGTCAGTGGGTGAAATCCAAAGATTATTATTGTCTGTGGAACAACTTGTCCTGGCCTTTTCCTTAAATATATAGTCTAGAAACTCACTCAAAAGAGAGACTGCAATCATACAGAAATACACACACACACACACACACATACACACGCACGCACGTGTACACAAACACACGTACCCTATTACCATGGGAACTGTAACGTAATGTAATGGTTAATTTTTTTATGTGTCTACTTGGCTAAGCCACAGTACCCTGGTATTTCATCAAATACCAGTCTAGATGTCACCATGAAGGTGTTTTTCAGATGAGATTAACATTTAAATCAGTAGACTTTGAGTAAAGCAGATTGAACTCCTCAGTGTGGCTGGGACTCATATAATCACCTGAAGACCTTAACAGAAAAAGGCTGAAGTCTTTCCCCTGGAAAAGGGAATTCTGCTCCAAAATGCCTTTAGACTCAGCTGCAACACTATTCTTCCCTGAGTCTCCAGCCTGCCAGACTGTCCTGTAGATTCTGGAATTGCCATCCCTCACAATCACATGAACCAGCTCCTTAAAATAAATCTCTCCCTTTCTTTCTCTCTCTCTCTCCACACACACGCGTGTGCATGTGCACGCACGCACACACACACATATACACACATACTTTATATATACACTAATATAATTCAATAAATGCTTTCCAAAAAATACTTAAAAACCAAAGCTATGTAAAAAAAAAAAAAGAAAAAGAAAAAGATACAAAGCTTTATTTAATATTAATTGATAGAATTATTGTCTTTGGTGCCATAGTCAACCATCTTACAAATTTCACAATCTGGGCTTGTATAAATCCTCTTTCTTAAAATTCGAGGAGGAAATGGAGGTTAAATGGGCCGGACTAAACTCTTAATTTGAGTTAACAAATATAACCTTGGTAAGTAAGAACATTTCCTTTTAACTGTGAACAAATAGAAAACCACATTCATCTGGCGTATTTTTGGTTCGCATTGTGTTGGTGATTCTTTTTTACGGGACAAGGGCTGATGACTCAAGCTTCTCTGACATTTCCCCCATCTTGTGTGCATCCTGCCACCTGTCAGTCTGGTGCTTTTCATAAACACTTGGTCACATATGTTAAACACGTTCCCCCTTGTCCCACTTCCCAACACCAAAACACATGAGCACACTCTTAACAGAACATTCAAGGAAAATGTCTTTCTGCTCCACATTCTGCATTGCTCATTATAGTGGCTGTAGGAAGCTTTCTGGTTGTAGCCTTTGAGACTAAAGCATCAATCAATCAGTCAACAACAAAACACACACAAAAATTGGAATCTGGGTGCAGGTGACTACAGTTAGGATGAGAAGCCCTATAAAGAAGTATTAACAATGAAAGCAGCTGCCTGGTACCAACTGCTGTATGAAGGCAGCTGCTTTCTGCACATCTAGGTGGAGCAAAGCTCACTCCTAAGCAGCAGTTGCTACCCTCACAATAACTATGCAGGCTAATCTCCCACCATCCCAATGAGTATTTGGAGAACAAAAGGAAAATGATTGTGTTTCTCCCTGTATCAAAGATACACATAATAAATTTTTGTCTTCAGATGGTTTATTTCTCAAGACATGAGACACAGACATCTCCAAAAGAAACGAACACACACTTGATTAATAGCAGGGAATTCCACTTTGAAAAGACGAGATGGGCCAATACACTTATTTTTGAAAGAAATAATAGTGGTTATTATTTCTGGCATGGGTCATCTCACATAGCCATTCTTAAGGTTTCAAACTACAGTATTGGGTTTTCAGTGCAGGAGCCTTTAGCGCTTTCAAATTATAATCAGGTCCTTGGGAAGGGCGGGAGTGACCATCATTTTTCATACGTTCACTTGGGATATATTTAAGGCACAGTGTTAACTACATATGTACTCTATGTTAAATACATATACAAATCTTGCTTTTCCCATAGCACTAGTGTAGGTCATCATTCCATGATAGACTCCGTTACCTCCCACTGGAAGAAGTAACAAAGAGAGAATTATTAAATCGTGATCACGGGCAACTCTCACTGCTTGGTTTGTGAAATTCAAGTTATTATCACCTCTCCAGGCTAAGGGAATAGCAAGAAATAGTCAGAGAGGAGAGCAGTGCAGTTCTGTGGAGATGAGTGCTCAGAAAATGCTCATCTTAGCTCTAGGAATCCTTGAAGGGGGAATCTCATTAAGTAAAAGCAACCTTTCAGTGTTCCCTAGACTAAACTGTGAAACACTTTTGAAAAGCAGAAAATCCTTATTTATGGCAGGAATGTTTGAAATTCAAAAGATAAATGCCATTCGGAATGCAAGCATGTTCTAGGTATCTAATATGTAATGGGACACAGCTGTGATAACAGCCACTGAACCGGGGGCCTCTCTATATCATGTCATTAGTTGACTTGTTATAAGCCGATCTTCTGGCCCTTTTTATAAGGGCCACTGGGGTAAAAAATAAATATATCATGTACTGAACATCTGTGGTTCTGTCACAAAGCACCACTCATATCAACTTTCAAGCTCATATCTTGGGCTACACATGACACCCTTTTAAAAATGGATCTCAACAAAATATATAGATTAGGAACTCATGGGCCTTTATTTCCAAAGGACAAAGGATACGAGAAGGCCTGAGCTGTACTCTGGGCAAAACTAATGCATCCTTTTCTCTTATTGTTTTAGTGTATTCTTCCGGGTTCAAAACCATATGTGCACTCTAGATAAGATTCAGGTGAATATTTTATATGTGAGATGTTAAGTGAGGAAAGAAATGTCAAGTGTCCAATCTATTGACTTAGTAAATCATTGAAATCATGAGTCAGTGTTTAAGAACATGCAATTATTAGTAGCAATTCCTGCCTGAGCCCCCCCCCCCCCCCCCCCCCCTTTTTTTTTTAAACAAACCTATCAGGTCGTACGAGAGGTTCTTTCATCTTTTCATGATCAAATAAAAAATCATTCCTGTCTCCTTTAGGAAGAAAGAGGCAAAGTAAATAAAATATTTGAAATAATTAGGAAATTATACCAGTTATACAATATTTCAGAAAAAAGTAAACATTATTAATCTACATAATGAAATAGTTCATGATATTAAACACTAATATAGTTATGAGAGGCTTATTTCGTAGAGAGGGTATAGGAGGAAGGAAGAAATCCAGTCAGGAGGCATTTTAAGTAATCTAGGTAGGATATGATGGAACCAGGGTAGCAATGAACATGGTAAGAAGTAGGCAGATTCTGATGGATTTTGAAGGCATGTGTTTTTTTGAAAATGCTAATGAATCAGATGTAAAGGTGTGAGGGAAAGAAAGGAGGCAAGCATAACTCCAACAGCTTTGGTCTAAATAACCTGGAAGGACAGAATTGGCCTTAAGATGAGGATATCTGAGGGTTACCAGTCCCATATTAACAACTGACAACAAGATCATATGGGTGAGACAAGAATGCTACTCCAAGTGGTCCAACTTTACCCTTAGCGGTTTGTGGAAGGATCTTAGGAGTAAGGTGGACAACATTTATCTAATTAGTCATAAATTTTTGGCAAGTGATATCACTTTTCTATTTACAGAAGTGAAGTTCTCTTTGAAATACAGTTCAGGACATGAAAACCAACCGGGGCTTGACTTAAGTACATTGTTAAGCTGTAAGAGTCCTGGTGACGCGTGGTTGAACTAACTTCCTGAAAGTAGTAAGTTGTTTACTGACAGTTGGGAAAACCACTGTATTGGGATGTCCTGGGTTCAAATTCTCCTCAGCCACCTGAGCTAGATAAATAGGGCTAGAGAACTAGTCTTAAAACAGCTTTTTTTTCCATCAGTAAGTGTAATGATGCTCAAAGTATAGAGATTTTTAAGGCTTCGATGATACCTATAAAATACCCAGTACCAGTGTTTGGCAAATTGCTGGCACTCCACACCTGGTTGATACTTTACATAACACATATGCTGATTTTTGTTTCCATCCAACACAAAAAGTAGCCTTTAGGCTACTACAACTGGAAGATACACACAAATACATACAAAATAGCTAATGTCCACCAATCCAATAAGAAATAACAAAACAAAATAATAAATAAGAAACTACTAATAGAGAAATGATTATTATCTGAAAAAATATATATATAAACTTTTAAAACTTCATCCAGTATTCTAAAATTATAATAAAAGGTAATATAAATAAATATAAATATATAATAAAAGGTAATATAAATTACATGTGAAATCCATATTTAGAATCTTTTTAAGTACTTGCCAAGAAGATAAACTCATCTCCCAATTAAGTGTATATGCAGGCTGACCGATATAAAGAATGGTGGATTATTCCTTTATATCTAATTTCTCTGATAGATTTCTTTTTGAAACTCATTTCAATAGTTTTTTATTTGTAATAGACTGAGCAATGTCTTTTAACTTTCACAAATAGGTGATATTCGTAAACATGGATGTCCTAATAAATATTAGCAGATAGAGTAGTAAAACCTGGCATACTATTAAGTCATCAGTGTTAAATTATGGCTATGTATCTTTAGAAAAATTTTAATTCATGCTTACAAAGATTATTATGAATATTTCTAAAATTTTGACATTTTCTTAATTTGCTGAGATAGTTTTTTCCATGATAATTACTATCAATGATTTCAGTGTATTCTAATTTCATATACTTTATGCGGTAACTGTCTATAAATTTGTATATTTAAATAGAATGCTTCATTTCATATAAATAGTTAAAAAGCTTGATTGATCAGCAAAAGAGTGAATGGGCAGATTGATGAGTGAGACCGATGTGGAGTTTCACTAAACAGATGTAAATATATGGTCTTATCCCACTATTATAAGTTCATATATTTTGACTAAGTGCCTTATACAACCCAGACACATTCAGCTGGGATATCATTAAATTTGGCATGGAACTATCATTTAATTTGTACATAATTTTCCTTTTTCCTGTTTGTGGAAATACTTAAGATAGTATTCTGTTTTTTAGCATCTAAGTCTCTCCTTTAGAAATAATAATTTTTAAAAATGTGAAGCTATTACACATAATTTGGCATTATCTGTGAGTCTGAGATAAATCTGTTTCATTGGCTGGCTTCACTGAGCTGCTGATGCTTGTTGAAGTCTCCTGGCAGCTGGCTTTGCCTGCCTTTTCTTGGCCAAACCAATCAATTTCATGCTGGTTGCTTACAATCTTTAAGATCTCTTACTAAACTGAGAGCTCCTTGAAAATAGTAGCCACATCTTAATCATCATTTTATCCACAGTGCACCCAGGATAGTACCTGGTGATACTAAGCGCTCGGTCATCACTTAGGCAACAGAAAAAAGCAATTAATCATGTGTGTGATTTACCGACAGAGAAAACAAGGAGTTACCTAAAAGTTATTTTGATCTTCAAGACTACATTTCTTGCTCATGCTCCAAAAGTTCATTAAATATATTAACTACCAAGCAAGTGTTGGTTAATAGTAGCAAGCATTATACATAGTTAATAGTAGCAAGCATTATACAGGATATTACAGGCCTTGGTTCTCGTCTTTACCCTGTCTCAATGTAGAGGTAATCCTTATTTAATAGAAGATAGAGTAAAAATACCCAAATTTAATCATATTGTAGAAAAGAGATTTTCTCCTCTCAGATCTGTTAGATTTTATAAACATTTTATAATTTCACTCTTTCTGAGCTATACATTCTTCTTGAGCTTTGTATATATACACACATGCACATATACACATAAATAGCAAGTTGTAAAACTTCATTCTTTATCTAGCTGTTTCATATCAGGACTTCAATAAGGACATCTATTTCCCATCTGTAATAATAAGAATTTATGAAAATAGCTTAAAATGGATGCATATTTCAAGGAAGATTGATGAGATTTATTTTTTAAACTATTCAGAAATAAAATTTCCAACTAGATCAAGTTTTTCTACCGTATCAATTCAAATCAATAAAGAACGATGTTATGTTCTAAAATTTAGTTCTTTACTGAGAGTTAATGGCATATTAGGCAATGTATTTCAGATGTCAATGATGGGAAACCTTTTTGAAACCATTTTAATATAGAAAGAAAATAAATTAAGCTTTATTCAGTGAAATAGAAATAGAGAATCTTTTTCCTGGTTTATTGGAAATCTGTGTAACTGTAGTTAAGTATTCCTTAGAGGATATATACACAACCTCCACAGGTGGAAAAAGATGGACAAACTTGCTCAAAATCTGTATGCAAATAACAAGATGAAACAAACATATAAAAAGCACATGAAGAAAAACATTTTTCTTTAATATCTGTAGAGAGTATAATTTTTGGCATTTAAAATATTCTCTTGGAAATATAATAAACTTATTGAAATGTACTTCAAGAAACAACTAATATTCTAATGATAAAAAATGAGCATTTCCTAAGTAATTGAATTTCTTTTTTTCCTTTTATGAATTTTTTTTATTTCTTAACAGATTAATATGAAATAGGCATGGAAAAGCTGCAAAGTTTTAGGAAGTCACACAACTTCTCAAGATCAAAGTTCACAAGTATTTTTATACACTTCATAAGTGTATTTTTGTTTTCCTAACTAGCTGGTTTTGAGAAATCATGGAGAACTGCCTTCAAGCTTTATTCTTGACAGTTCCTCAAACCCCCTTATAGCCTTTTTTTTTCTTTTTTGAGTATAGTTGACACACAATATTACATTAATTTCAAGTGTACAGCATAGCAGTGTTTCAACTTCTCTATGTTATGCTAGGATAACCACAAGTATATCTACAATCTGTCACCATACATTGCTATCATAATATCATTGACTATATTCCTCATGCTGTGTTTTTTATTCCCATGATTTACTTATTCCATAACTGGGAAATCTGAATCTCCCACCCCTTTTACCATTTTGTTCATGCGCCTGGCCCCTTTCTTTGTTCTTGGCGTTTATAGTTCTATTCTGTTTTTTTGCTTATTTGTTTATTCATTTGTTTTTTAGATTCCACATACCAGTGCAATCATGTGGTATTTGTCCTTCTCAATCTTACTTACAGTATTTTAAGTAATCACAAAATCTTTGTTTCACATCACAACATTGTTTCTTTGGTTAGAATTTTATTATTTTAAGTCTATGTGAAATGATTGTTAAAATATTCTTTTGTCAGAGGAAGGATTCATATAAATAAAATAACAAATGAGAAAAGAGATTGTTACTCAATTAACACCACAGAAATACAAACAATTATAAGAGAATGTTATGAAAAACTATCTGCCAACACAATGGACAAACTAGAAAAAATGGATAAATTCCTAGAAACATATAAACTACCAAAACTGAAACAGAAAGAAATAGAAAATTCTAACAGACTGGTTACCAGCAAATAAATGGACTTAGTAATCAAAAAACTCCCAACAAACAGAAGTCCAGGGCCGGGTGGCTTCATAGGTGATTTCTACCAAACATTTAAAAAAGAGTTAACACTTATTCTCAAAATATTCAACATAGAGAAAAAGAAAGAAAAGTTCCAAATTCATTCTGAGTCTGGCATTACCCTGATACCAAAACCAGATAAAGACACCATAAAAAAAAAGAGAGAGAGAACTGCATGTCAATACCTCTGATGAACATAGATGCAAAAATCCTCAACAAAATACTAGCAAACTAAATCCAACAATATATTAAAAAATAATTCACCATGATCAAATGGGATTTATTCCTGTGTTGCCAGGATGGTTAATATTTGCCAATCAATCAACACTATACAGCACATCAACAAGAAAAGGATGAGAAACATATAACCATTTTGATAGATGCAGAAAAAGCATTCGACAAAGCACAGCATCTACTTATGATAAAAACTCTCAACAAAGTAGGTTTAGTGGGAATATACCTCAACATAGCAAAGACCATATATGAAAAGCCCACAGCTAACATCATTCTTAATGGGGGAAAACTGAGAGATTTTCCCCAAAGGTCAGGAAAAAGAAGGATCTTTACTCTTGCCACTTTTATTCAACACAGGACTGGAAGCCCTAGCCACAAAATCAGACAACAAAAAGAAATAAAAGGCATCTAAACTACAAAGGAAGAAGTAAAACTCCCCGTTTGCAGATGATGACACTATATATAGAAATCCTGACAGACTCCACCAAGAAACTGCTAGAACTGATAAACAAATTCAGTAAATTTGCAGTATACAAAAGTCAATGTACATTGCATTTCTGTTGCATTTCTATACAATAGTAATGAAGCAGCAGAAAGAGAAAGCGAGGAACTGATTCCATTTACAATTGCACCAAAAATCATGAGATACCTAGGAAGAAACTTAACCAAAGACGGGAAAGAGCTATACTCTGAAAACTATGACACTGATAAAGCAATTCAAGATGATGCAAAGAAACGGAAAGACATTCCATGCTCATGGATTAGAAATGTGAAAATGTGTACATTAGCCAAAGTAATCTACACATTTAATATAAATCCTATCAAAATATCAACCACATTTTCACAGAGCTATAACTAACAATCTGAAAATTTGTATGGAAGCACAAAAGTCCCCGAATAGCCAAAGCAATCTTAATTGTGC
This sequence comes from Mellivora capensis, assembly GCA_004024625.1. Taxonomy (NCBI): domain Eukaryota; kingdom Metazoa; phylum Chordata; class Mammalia; order Carnivora; family Mustelidae; genus Mellivora; species Mellivora capensis. Next base: position 126,322 of record PISX010001041.1, read on the forward strand.
TTAATTGCATCACAATTCTGGACTTATATTACAAAGTTATATTATATTATATTATATTATATTATATTATATTATATTATATTATACTACAAAGCTATAGTGATCAAAGCAGTATGATACTGGTACAAAATAGACTCTCTGATCAGTAGAACAGAATAGAAAACCCAGAAATGAACCCACAACTCTATAGTCAATTAGTCTTTGACAAAGCAGGGTAAATATTCAATGGGAAAAAGAAAGTGTTGGGAAAACTGGACAGCAATGTGCAAAAGAATAAAACTGGACCACTTTCTTACACCATACACAAAAATAAATTCAAAATGAGCTAAAGACCTAAATGTAAGACAGGAAACCATCAAAATCCTAGAAGAGAACACAGGCAGTCATCTCTCTGACATTGGCCATAGCAACATTTTTTTCTAGATATGTCTCCTAAGGCAAGAGAATTAAAAGCAAAAATAAACTATCTGAACTTTATCAATATAGAAAGCTTCTGCACAGCAAAGGAAACAATCAACAAAACTAAAAAGCAACATACTGAATGGGAGAAGATATTTACCAATAATAGATCGGTAAAGGGTTAGTATCCAAAATATATAAAGAACTTAAAAATCTCAACACCCAAAAAACAAATAAACCAATTCAAAAAAAATGAACAGACATTTCTCCAAAGAAGACATACAGATGGCCAACAGACACATGAACAGATGCTCATCATCACTTACCATCAGGGAAATGCAAATCAAAACTACAATGAGATGTTACCTCACAACTGTCAGACTGGCTAAAATCAACAACACAAGAAACTACAGGTGTTGGGGAGAATGTGGAGAAAAAGGAGCCCTCTTGAACTGTTTATGGGCATGCAAACTGGTGGATCCACAATGGAAAAGGTTATGAGGGTTCCTAAAAAAAGTTATGGTCCAGCACTTGCACTACTGGGTGTTTACTCAAAGAATAGAAAAACACTAAGTCAAAGGGATACAAGCACCCTATGTTGTTGACTAGCTGGAATTTAAAACTTAAAAAAATAATAGTATTTTGTCATTGATTTCTTCCTATATCTCTGCCCATTTCTTTTCTTTAATCATTATGGACATTCTTTGCTTGACTATCATTTTATTATTCTTACCTATACCTTTAACTAATTAATTAATTAGTTAATTTTTTAAGTAGGCTCCACCCCTAGCATGGAGCCCAATGCAGGGCTTCAACTCACAACACTGAGATCAAGGTCTGACCTTATAACAAAAGTCAGACAGATAACTGATTCAACCACCCAGGCACCCCACACATCCCTTTATTTTATGGATGTTTTTGGTCTTGTCCTTCCTCAAGTCTCAGCAGAATAGACCAATATATCCAACTGCCTATTAGACATTTTGATTAGACCTTCATAGGGACACCTCAGTGCTGGCTCAAAGCCTATATATACATAGGCTGTGTGTATATGCACACACACACACACACACACAGATGTGTGTGTATATATATATATATACACACACATCTGTGTGTGTGTATATATATATATACACATCTGTGTGTGTGTGAGTGTGTGTGAATGTGTGTGTGAATATGTGTGTGATGAAAGGAGCAAGAATAGCTACTTATACTGAGAATTGTTCCACATTACACATACGAATTATAATTTTGAAAGAACTGGGGCCTAAACCAATCACATCAAATAGAATATTTCAGAACTTGACCTCATGTTTTAATATTTATCCGTATATATTTTATTTCATTTTTTATTTCCCTCTAGACAAAACAAGATCGGTATGATTATACTGGAAATGGGGCACAATGACTTTTTTAAGCACTTCCTTGGTTACTTATGCTGTCTCTCGTTTTTCTACTCCTCACAACAATCTGTGTGAAGTATTTTATCTATTTCAGAAAGGATGCAAGGGCTCCAGTTTAGTCCAATAACTGCCTTAATTCATTTTTAAAATAAAATTGGGAATAAATTCCTCAAAAAATAAAAATAATAATTAATAATACATATTAATGTATGTAATATATAATAATATAGAATAAATGTGTTATAAAAATATAAAACAATAGCTATGATAAGTGACCCATTCAGAGGATCAGATTGGGAGCACAGAGAGCCGTTTTGGATGCCCATTCCAGAACTCTCCTACCCTGACATATAACCTGTCCTTTAAAGCTAGTTCTTAGACAAAATTGTAAACAAAGATTTTCTCTCTTTTGATTTGTTATAATTATTTTTTTCCCTAATGAGATGAAAATAAAAACGAATAAGAGATTATTTCTGGATCACAAGTTTTCAAGGCAAATGCTACTTATTCATTTATTTATCTTTAAATATTTGTGTTTTTACTTATTTTTTAGAGAGAGAGAGAATGGAAACAAGTAGGGGAGGGGCAGAGGGAGAGAATCTTCAAGCAAACTCCCTGCTGAGCACAGAGCTCAATGCTCCTCAATCTCAGGACCCAGGAGATCATGACCTGGGCTGAAACCAAGAGTTGAACACCTAACTGATTCAGCCACCCAGGTGCCCCCAAGATAAATATTCCTAAAGTAGCATTGATTAATAGTAAGCACAATCTTTCAAAGCTACTTTAGAAATTTAGGGTTTTGTTTGATTTTAACAAGAAAGGTTGGGATAAATAACTCTCTAATAAGGCAATTCAGGTTTCTATTTCTTATCAGCATTGCTCAAATCATGTGAAATTTTGATTTTAAAAGAAAAAAGTATCATATGATCTATATGCCAGTCAGTCAAGATTTTACAATAATATGAGAACCATCTTCATATATTTCTTTTTTCAGCATTACTTGTTTACTATGAAAAAATTTTGTTATGAAAGAGTCTGGCCAATGGCAGTAAAACATTTGCTTCTGAGAACAGAGCATCTTCTCCTTTTAGATATGTTCATCTACTCAATTTCTCAATGATTTGCACATATTACAATATTCCCTAAGGGCCTTTCATGTTTAATTTAACCCTTAAAGGGTAGAGCACATTTAAAAGTTAAATCATTGTTTTTTCTATGTTTTGAAACTAAAAATATTCTGTTGAGGGCAAATAAGAACAATAAAGATTTCTGTTGTCAAAGAAGCATTTTTTGCTCTTGGAAAGATGCAGCGAAGATGGCACAAGTTAGCATTAAATGGCTATTTCTTTCTTAGAATTTATATACTGTAGTTAACATCATATTTCCTCCTCCAGCTGCTTATTGGTATCTCTACTCTTGTGAACACCCTTTAGGAGAAGCCAGCAAGAAAGAAAAGCACAGGCCTCCAGGCACCTGTCTGCTCTATTGATAGTAGTTGTGCTAAGGATCAGAAAGGAAGATGGGATGAAATTTAATTTGGATCCTGGAATCCCCTGTCTTCATCTACTTGTTCTCCATAGAGTTTTGGCTTTAAGTTCATATAAAAGTTCTGAATAACTGTGAGGACAGTCTATGGTTCTGATTTTGTTCAGCTTATAGCTCCTGCTGCAGATCTATAATCTGCCTCCATCCCAGGACGTGATAGCTGAAAGGCATCATTAATGTGTTAAAAGATGTGGAAGGCTTCAGACACACGAGGACATATCACCGCAGAGTGATATTCCCAGATGCACAGGTATCTGCCTCAATTTCAAATCAGAAAGAAAGAAGCTAAATTATCACACAAGTAAAATGCACCAGGATAATTATACTGTATATATTCACTCATAATCTCTGACCCTGACTTGGGCCTCACTTGTTCCCTGAGAGAAATAAAAGGGTGAGATTTCCATTTTCAGGGCTTGTTAATCATACAAGTGAAATAAGGAGGGCAGGACTCATCATAGTGCATTACTGGAATCTTACTTCACTATTTTGTGGTTGATTTTCATCACACTTTATCATTCTAACTCACTTCACTGATGTTGCAAAACACCTTCCTCCATGTTCTGGAAGAATTAATGCAAACTCTTCTGGTATCTACTTTACTTTCAGTCTACATAATTATGTGACAGCATATATTTCTATAGAGACTAAACCAATATGTGTTCATATTTTAATAACAGATGCAGCTTTGTGCCTTTTCTACATTTGTACTGAAACATTTGCTTCCTCAGAAATGCTAAAGACTGACCAGCTATCTTTGACATGAGATATTCCAATATCATATCCATATATTCTGTTCCTAAATTCCAGCAGAACAAGGTGGATAGAGTAAACATATTTCAAAATCAGAGATATAGAAGATTTAGAAATATTGTCTTTTCAATGTAAAAAATTGGAGTAGATTCCAAACTTAGCCAAAAGGAACTGATAGTTCTAGGATTCATTTTTTAAAAGGGTGTATTGCTTATTTAAGATGTATTAAAGATACCTGTTTCTTTTTCTACTAATGGACAAATCACATCTTATGATAGAAATTATACACCTACATGCAGAACTCTAGTAGGATAAATTGAAAGAGGAGGGAAAGTTCCATTCACTCTAGGTGAGAACCAGGGTCATGATAATGTTCATAGAGAAAAAGTAAGCTTAAATGGAACTAGAAAAAAATATTAAAAATGTGCATGCTTGGAGCAAAAAAAAAAAAATCAAGGCTGGGAAGATATTGAAAATGGAAATACTAGAGCAATACTAGGACCCAGAGAATGGAGAGGCATCTTTCTCAACTAACATAAATTGAGAGAAACAGGATGGCATTTACCTAAGTGTCAAACTAAGGTTAGTTAGTCCAAAAATTCTAGGACTGATGGTAACTCAGTGTCAACAAACTGGCAACGAGGAATCCAAGTAGAAAAAGGTTAAAGTCCCAAAAAACTATTTTTGGGGGGTTGGATTTATGGCTCAAAAGTTTAAAAAATGCCATGTTAGACTTGAAAATAATAATTACAGATAATGTTAATACTCATATTTAAGTCCAATGATGTTATTTATTTCATTCTTTCATTATAATTAAGTCACTCAAATGCCAAGAATTTTATTCATTGACTTTATTCTCTGCTCTTTTCAATAATACTTCTTAAAACACAAACCGAATGAAGTTACTCTTCCACTCAAATTGTTTATCTCTATCCAACATCCCATTATGTAACATTCAGGTTGCTTGGTCTTCCTTGACTATTCAACCTGAGTTCTTGTTACACCTTAAACAAGATCAATTTCTTCCTTTCAGCCTAGCCTTCAGGAAACTCAACTCCAATATTGTGATATGATATACATACTTCTTTTTATGTCTATCTGCTTTATTTCTATTTTTCAAAGTACATTTAATTCTTCTTCAAAGGTTTCCCCAAAATTTCTAGCTAATTATATAGTGTCTTATGTATGTTTGCTTCATATATATTGCTTTTTTAAAATATTTTACTTATTTATTTCAGAGAGAGAGTGCATGAACGAGCACAGGCATGGGGGGGGGTGGTGGTGATGGGTGGCAGAGGGAGAAGCAAGCAGGCTCTGAGCTGACCAGGGAGCCAGATTGGGCTTCATTTCCAGGACCCAAGGATCATGACCTGAGGCAAAGGCAGATGTTTAACTGATTGAGTCACTAGGTGCCCCCTCATATATGTTGTTTTTAATTTTATACTTAGATTGCAAATTCCTGCATGGCTTGGGCACATATGGCATGCAGGTAAAAGAGGCATTCAAACATATTTGTTGACCTCTTAACACTTTTTACACATATCTCAGTGGAAAGAAGTTGCTAAGAAGTAAAATATTTTTATTTAAATTCCTACTTTTTATCTTGGAATCTCAACATAATTAAAAGATGACTATTACAATTCTTCACATAATTTACTTATAAATGCTATAACCAGGAATTTTAGAAATTGACATTAAGTATGGTGAAAAAAGTGTGAGGATCTAAAACAATTGAAAGGAAAAATCAGTAGCATGTAACAACTTCTTAAATGTAAAAGATGAACCAAAGATGCTTCCAAGTGTTAGATTAGGATGTGGTGAACTAGGGAAATGATGGTTATCTTGGCAAAGAGGAAAAAAAAAATAAGGAAAGAAAGTTGTTTGAGGGAGAATATATTTAATTTTGAATGATGAAATTTTCCATTAAACAATCATTCATTCATTCATTCATTCAGTAAACATTTGAGTAATTACAAGGTGCTGGAAGGCATTGTTCTATGCTGAGAAATACAAATGCGAACATCAGAGAAGATTCACAGCCTCATGAAATTTATATTCTTCCTAACACTCTAACATAAAGATACAAATAGGAAATTATTGAAGGACTTGCTGTCACATGAGGGCAGAAATCAAACCTTACTTAGTATGAATGAAAGAACAAAAGAAGTAAGGATTACACTACAAAATGTGTGTGTGTGTATGTGTGTGTGTGTGTGTGTACTATCTTAGTCTGAAAATTAGGAGGAAAAATAAGATGAAATCTTGAAGATCACAGACATGTGAATATTATTATTGCTGCTTCTGTTATTTCATTCTTTGTAGCTTCCTCTAAGATGAAGGAAAACCTAAACAATTGCCCAAAAGGCAAAGAAAAAGAGGCAGAAGCATGCATGCTGAAGGTGCTAGAGGAGAAGGAAATTTGCTTGAGAGCACATTCTATAAAAATTCTGGAATCAGGGGCTCCTGGGTGGCTCAGTGGGTTAAAGCCTCTGCCTTTGGCTCAGGTCAGGATCCCAGAGCCCTGGGATCGAGCCCCACATCGGGCTCTCTGCTCGGAGGGGAGTCTGCTTCCCTTCCTTTCTCTCTGGCTGCCTCTCTGCCTACCTGTGAGCTCTGTCTGTCAAATAAATAAATAAAATCTTTAAAAAAAAATTCTGGAATCAGTGAAAGTAAGTACAAAGTGAGGAAATTAGACTTAAAGAAGGCGGGTTTGGGGTAGGAGGGAGTAGTATTTTCTTTCTCTTAACCTTTAGGATCTTGAAAGTGAGGACAATGTAAGAGGAAGCAAAACACTTTGCTGTGTCTCCTCTAATCTCAACACTCAACTCACAAAACATTTCCCTTCTGGTTACTAAATGTGTAACACACGCCTTGCATTCTGACCTATCAGCTGAGTCTCCTACAACTGAATTCAATTATGATACTATCTACCTGGAATTAGCATTGGACACACAGGTTAAGGGCTGTCTCCCTGACCTCCTTTCAGCTGCTAATCTCAAATCCAGGTTGGTATCTGTGATTCTCTCCCACCAGCTATCAATCAGAAATTCCCACCACTTTCTCCTTGGGTCCAATTAATTTGCTATAGTAGCTCATGGAATGCAAGAAACATTTTTTTTTTAAAGATTTTATTTATTTATTTGACAGAGATGACAAGTAGGCAGAGAGGCAGGCAGAGAGAGAGGAGGAAGCAGGCTTTCCACAGAGCAGAGAGCCCGATGCAGGGCCCGATCCCAGGACCCTGGGATCATGACCTGAGCGGAAGGCAGAGGCTTTAACCCACTGAGCCACCCAGGCACCCCCAGGAAACATTTTTGTTGCTAGATTACCAGCTTCTTATAAAAAGATACAACTCAGGAACAGCCAGATGGGTGAGATGTGTAGGGCAAGGTGTAGCAGAAGAGGCACAGAGCTTCCCCCTTCTTTCCAGGCATGTCATCTACCAGCACCTGTATGTGTTCACCAACCCAGAACCTCTCTAAATCCCAACTTTTGGGCTTTTAGGGAGGCTTCATTATATAGACAAGAATGATTATATCATTGGCCCCTGGTGATTGAACTCCATCTCTAGCCCCTCTCCCTATTCCTGGAGTTGGGTGTGGGTAATAGGGGACCTGCAAGGTTTAACCTTCTAATCACAGGGTTTGGTTCCTCTGGCAATCAGACCCCATCCTTAGGGGTTTTCCAAAAGCCGATTCATTAACATAAATGCAGGCCTGGTTGAAGAGGGTTATTGTGAATAACAAAATATACCTTTATTACTCTCATCACTTAAGAAATTCCAGGGGTTTTAGGAGCATTATGTCCTGAACTGGGACCAAGACCAAATGTATTATTTCTTATTATAAATCACAGTATCCCAGAGGGAAAATCATCTGTGGAGAATGAGGGCATGAAGGCTGAGATTAGGTTTGCTGAAGAGTAGAGATGATAAGGACGATCAAGCACACAACACCTCTAAGAAACTCTTGATAGATGACTGAGAAGCAAGGACCAAATTTACTAGGGATGGCATAAGTTAGAGTAAATGTTCCAACAATCTCCCTCTCTGTCTCCAAGGCTAAACATTTATTTTTGTAGCCACATGGCATGAATCACAGGATGACAGAAAGAATATGAGGATAGAAGAATGGAATTGGAGTTGGGAGACATAAATGAAAAGTTTGATCTCTTGATGAAATGTTGAAAAGGCCTCTGGGATCTCAGTTTTTCCAGCTGTAAAATGGGGGTGGGTGAACCTCAGAACTGAAAGGCCCTAAAGTCTCTATTAGTGCTCCCTATTTTAGTCTAAGATCATCATATGCTATAGGATAGTGAAAAGTGGGCAGATTCTAGGATGGAGGTTGAGAATAAACTGAGACAGTCCACTAGTGGAATGATTATTTCCAGAACTGAGAAGTAAATATACTCGTTTAGGGAAGAAAACAAGAAGTCACAATTTACACCAAGTTATAACTTTATAGATTTTTGTTTCACAATCTGCAATTCTTTCTGAACATGTTTGCCAGATTCACAGATAGATACAATCTTTATGTAGAGTCCATGCCTTTGATCTCACTGGCATACTTTGTGAAAGTACTGAACAAATATTCGAATTTACAACATAATCCTCTACAATTTAGAAGGTGGCTTATCATGTGGTCATCGCAAGGCTTTCACAATGTAATCAAGCGAAAAATCAACAAACTCAATCTCAGAAACTAAATTAAACGGGACACATTCACGTTCCTCCTTTATATCCTTGTCAAAGATAGAGAGCCTAGGAGGAATTTAAACACCATGGCATCATATCTGTCACAACCATATCTTTCTAGTGGTAGGAGCTCATTTTTCAAGGCTACCAGTCCATTAACCTTCACAAGAACAAAAATAAAGCAAAACAAAGAAACACTCCCTGGAGAAATGGCATTGCTCCTAATCTTGGTTATATATCTTACTGTGAGGATTTGAAGATGGAACAAAGACCTTTATCACCTCAGGCACACAAAATGATACAGACACCCTGAAATAAATATATAAAGTGCTTAGTGGTGCATAGTGTAGACAAATTTGTAATTTTTTACAAAAATGATAGTGGGGTTAGAGGAAGTAACTGATATCATCCCTGTTAAATTTGTCTTACCTCGTGATTTGTAACTGGGAGGGCCAAAGCATCAACCCCATTTATTTTTTAATGTCTTGGCCTGCTCTTGGTTGCCCTTACCTCAATTCATTCACTGTATATATCTGGAACTATTAGTTTCCTGATAAATGCATTGTCAGAAAGCCAGAGGCCAATGATAAGATAGGAAATAAGGAGCTCTTGCTTGTTTTTATACATTGCTGTTTGACTTGGGAGATAATTATAACACAAATTGATGCTCCTATTTTAAACAAGGTAGTAAATCAGCATGAAATGTATGATTTGGGAAAGCCATGTGCCACATAATTATAATTTCTTAAAACCCCTGTGTTCACTGAATATGAGAAGCTGTAATCATGCAATATATAGCAACAGCATTACTCATCTCTTTCTCTCATGGAAGACAGTTAAGTAAACCTAAGTTACAATTTTTTAAATACTATTAGTTATGAAGTTTAAATACCATTAACTGAAGCGAAGCAAAACATATGTTGTTTGGTCTGGGATCTAGATTCCAGTGGGGAAAAGTACAGATTCAGTAAACCAGATTAAAATAATGACACAGCACACTTCATTTAAAAGTCATGCCTTTTCCACAAATAAAGTTTACTTATCACCAAGAGAGAATGTAAAAGTGTAAGAGTTCCATCAGCATAGGCGAGCAGAAGCAAAATAGGAACAAAAGAGGGGTGTGGAATTAGATAGGGAGACGTCTGCACATGGACTCTGCCAGGGATAATAATCAAAATACCTATTAATCACATAGCAGGGACAAGGTCCCCTCAAGAAGGAGGAGTTCCAGTGCAGGACTGCAAAGACCTCCCCCCACCCCCTGCCTTATGCCAGCATTTATCCTTTGGTTGCCAAATTATGGGAGAGGACAAGTAGAGCTGAGACGCTGGGTTTAGCAGGCTACCCAGGGTACCTGAGAAATGAACCAATACAGAGCTATTTGTGTAACTCACCTGCAAGAAGTAGTTAGAAAGACTTTGAACTAGTATAGATGTGGTGCAAAATTTTAACCACGAGCAGACTCATTCTGATGCATATTTATGGAATATTAGCCCTGGGTGACAGCGCTTAGCTGTGCAACTTTGGTGATTTAACTAATCTTCCTGAGCCAGCCAAGTGAAACAAATGAGTTGTCTTTTAGCTAGTTTTTTGGCTGCTGCTCTAAGACCTTTCCCAGCCAAAGAGAGAATTTAATCAGCTCTCTTTACCTTCGCCAACGCCATCCACTACACCTCCTGCTATCCTCAGAGCAAAGAGCGAGTCCCCTGAGACAGCAGAGGGGCTTCCAGATTCAAGCCACATGCAGGTAAGAGGCAAAGTTGACTCTCCATCCTGACTTCCAGCTCCAAGGTGAAGCCACCTGGGAGCAGACCCAAGAATCTGTAGTTTTAGTTGAAGCATTCTCGGGTCGGGACACATTCTGTCTCTTCCTTTTCTCCCCTTTTGGCTCCATTATTTATTTCCATATAAACGATCAGTGATATTTCTGTCTTGAGCTTCTTGGAAGGTAGTATCCCTAATTACAGTATCTTAGAGCAACAATTTTATACAATGAACATCAGCTTAACTTTGCACAGGCTTTGCTGCCTACAAAAGAAAACGGTTTATTTCTCATTCATCACAGTTATCAATAATGCAAACACTGTGATCACCTTATCTCAAAGGGGCACCACTGGTGTGTCACATGTGTAGACTTTGTCAAGTATGACCTTTCCATATGTTTGAGAGAATCACAACTGAAATCCCATAAATAATTTTGGACTCCTCACTCCTTAAAAAACAAAACAAAAACACAAAAGCCATAGTCAAGAATTATCAGAGAAGGAGAAAACACAGAGAAGATTTAAGGGGTGATTGAAAGAACAAGATTTACTAATAGTAAAGAGAACAGAAACGTTGTGGACGTAAAGATAAAGAAAGGTGAGAAGTTTGCTTATTGTTTAATTTTTCCATTTACTGTTAAAGGGCATTGTCTTACAACCTGCCAATGTAGCATTTTGTTTCAATTGGAAAAAGATTGTCAGTGGAAAATATAAAAGTAATTTATATTTGCAAATTTTTAGATCTGTGATTTCAACTGTTCTTCACTAAGACCTCTTTTCACTACGCTTCTCCACAAGTTCCCTTGAATTTTAAGTACAAATTATATCTATCAAATAAAATGGATTTCTTTTCTTTTTTTTTTTTATTAATCAGAGAATAATCTCAGCAAATAACACTCAGAGCTACTGAGCAGCATAAAATAGCTGAATAGTGATGTAAAAATATGATATAATTATAACCTAGATAAAGGTATTTCTAGTTTTAAGTATTCTGCATAACCTTTTGCAAGCTATGTTTCAATGTCTGTTAAGTTCTTTGGAATATAAAAATGTGTCAATGAGGCCCACAAGTACCATCTCCAGTGTTCCAGAAAAGCAATGGATTAAACCAGTTTAAAATTATCTAAAAAATATGATTATTCCAACTTAAAGAATTAAATTGAGTTATTCAATGTAGCATAATTGTCTAAACGTGACAGAAAAGAACATTCTGGGAGTCTTTCTAAAAAATTGTTTTCTTATCCTTTTTTCCACTCCCTCTGTCAAAACCATTACTTAGCTCAGAGACAGCAGGAGTAGGAAGCCTCCAGCATGTACTCACCAGCCTGGTTGGTCGTGATGCTGACTGCAGCGACCTGTCTTGGTGGCGAGCTCAGCTCTGACACCCCATTAATGGCATCAATCTCAAAGGTGTAGTTAGTATGTGCCAGGAGGTCTGTCACTGTCACTGTGGTGTTGGTGAGTCCAAACTGTCGAGGGAGGAAGCGGACATTTGGGCTGCATGGCTCACACTGTTTTATATTCCACCCACATTTTTTACATATGATGTTGAAGGTAACATCTTTCCGGCCTCCTGTGTCCAGGGGCCAACTCCAGTCCAGGATGACCGAGGTCTCGTTTATATTAGAGATAACATTTCTTGGTGCAGATGGAGGTCCTGCAAAGTAGTTCAACAAAGATTAATGAGCCTCACTTCTGTTTTCTACTACAAGGGAAATAGATAATTTACAATGGAACAGAAAGAGGTAAATAACCATCTTGTCTCTATTATATACTTTTAATTCATCCTTAGAGGATCCATGAGATTATAGACACATGGATTCAAAAGCAATGTCTTCCCTAAGCCATGAACGGGGGAGTTTTGGTTCAAGTTGAAGATGCATTCATAGTCCAACAAGGGAATTTACTACTAAATTCAATGCCCTCGTGAATAGTTATGAAAACTTTACTATTAGTTTTATAAATCTTAGTCCTTTTTCCCTATGACCTATGACCAACACATAACAAGAGGGAATAGAAATGTAAAAACACAAATCCCATGACTATAACCTCCCCTATTCTGTCAAATGTAATACAAGATCTAAACCAAGATAAAGAAAATTCTCCTTCTTTCTGGGGGTCCTGTTGCAGGAAGTGCTTTAAAAACTAATTCATTTTGCGTGATAAATGTTGCGTTGCGTTTATGGTAAGCCAAGCATGCAGAGTGAAGCAGAGAAAGCTTTCAACTTGCACATGGATAACGGAAGGAAATGGGCCAAATGATTAAAATAATAATAATAATAAAGCGCAATAATAAGAATTAAAAATAAAACAAACATGGAGGCATGGGTTGCAGCAAAACTACTCACGGGTACAAGCCATGGATGGAGGGTCTTTTTCTGCTCGGAAGTAATTATTCTCACACCTGCAGTTCACTGAACCATCTTCGTGAGTAGAACTGTGGGGTGGGCACTTGGCACATTTCATATTACCATCCGCAGCCTTGTAGAAACCTGGTCGGCAAGCTACAAACAAAACGGCTCTTTTAAATTCTGAGATAATTTTGAAAGTGTATTTTTGAAAATATGAAAAACAGATTTCAGAATGTTAGGGTATGCATTCATTATGAATAAAAACCCACCCTGCCCCACCCCCCAGAACTTACAGAAGCAAATAATGTGGCCCAGTGTAGTTTCTCCACATATACATTTGAATTTACACCAAATGTTAAGGGGAAAAAAACCCCGAAGATTTAGATTATTTTGGCACCAGAGTGTGAGGAAATTTCCAGCTCATGTTTTCACAGCTTTCCTTGGCATTGAACTACTTGTGGAGAAAATACAGCAAAGCCATGTCATCATGTAGCCATTCCCTTTTAAAACATGATGCAATGTGTACACTCTCTGTACCGCAGTTAGCCCTGCACTACATACTCGCTCTGTTTTTATGGGTTTCTGTGTGTACAACTCCATCTCCACAAATTGTAGGCAACTGAAGGAAGAAATCGTGGCTTCGTTATTTTAAGATTCTTGATGCGTGGTCCCCAGGAGCTGTGTTATTTTTTTTTTCCTGCCTTGACAGTGTTGTTCCTTAACTTCTTTTTTTTTTTTTTAAGATTTTATTTATTTATTTGACAGAGTGAGATTACAAGTAGGCAGAGAGGGCAGAGAGAGAGAGGAGGAAGCAGGCTCCCTGCCAAGCAGAGAGCCCGATGTGGGACTCGATCCCAGGACCCTGAGATCATGACCTGAGCCGAAGGCAGAGGCTTCATCCACTGAGCCACCCAGGTGCCCCTGTTCCTTAACTTCTATAGCAATGGCTTAAACTGAGATTTTAATGTATTTCCTTGTTTGAATCTCAAAAACATAGTGAGGTGTAATTTCTATTTCAGTATAGTTCCTTGTCTATATCTCAAATACATGAGAGGTATAATTTCTACTTAAACTGATCTATTTAAACTGATTATTAAACTGATCTTGTGAATTGTTACTAGATTAAAGTTGGGTGTATTTTTTAAGATTTATTTATTTTAGGGGCACCTGAGTGGCTCAGTTGGTTAAGCATCTGTCTTTGGTTCAAGTCATGATCCTGGGGTCCTGGAATGGAGCCAGGAAGGGCTCCCTTCTCTGCTCAGTGGGGAGTCCTCTTCCTCCTCTGCTCCTCCCCTTCTTCCCCTCCTTGTGCTCCTGTTCTCTCCCTCTCAAATAAATAAAATCTTTAAAAAATATACTTATTTATTTTAGTGAGAGACACCAAGATCATGACCTGAGCTGAAGTTAAGAGTGGGCTGTTTAACCAACCAAGCTACCCAGGTTCTCCAAAATTAGTTTGTTTGTTTTTTTATTATTTTTTAAAAAGATTTTATTTATTTATTTGATAGAGAGGGGGAGAGAGTAAAAGAGCATGAGAGGGGAGAAGATCAGAGGGAGAAGCAGACTCCCTGCACAGCTGAGAGTCTGATGTGGGACTCCGGGATCATGACCAGAGCCAAAGGCAGTGGCTTAACCAACTGAGCCACCCAGGCACCCAGAGTAAAGCTTTATAAGTAAGTATGTCATCTTTTTTTCTAGACATCTCTGAATGACATTTCTTTAAGTCCAAGTAACTCGTGATGAAGTATTGATTTCAGCTGCCCATTTAACATTCTTCATATATTTACTGCTTTAACAGAAATATGCCTCTACTATATTAGTTTTTCTTAATCTGTATATTAAATTCAAAATGTTGTAATGTTTCATGTGATCCAATACCAGAATTAAATTGGGAACTGAAATCACCGTGAAAATCCTGCAAGAAGTCTCTTGACATTGTTTTGAGGATTCAATTCAGGCTCTAAATTTTTAAAATTTCCTCCAGATTATCTTTGGAAGTTAATGATTTCTTAAATCTCTAAAACTCAATGTCAATGCTACGTTGAGATTTGATGACTTAAACACTTACATACAGAATATACCCTATAGATTGCCTTTATCACTGAATCTCGGAATTTTCCTATATCAACTTCATATTGTGAATAATAGGTTATTTGCATGCAAGTAAACCCATGTGGACAAATGTTAACTTTCATAATCATTAAATGCATTTTGAAAGGTAACACATTATATCCATAACAGTGGGTCCTCCTACTGAATGTTTCTTAAAAAATACACTGCCAAGGGAAATCTACTGTTAAGACCCATGATTACAATAACTAAAGATGATAGCATTCGTTAATCTAGTCTTGCTGTTTTCTAGTTTCTATCAAGAATGGCTTCATTTGGATTATCTAAATCAAACAAATTTTGGTGCCACATTGAGAGCCACACAGATAAATTCTATTGCCCTAACCAAACACGGATTAGGATTATAAACTTTTGAACATTGTTCTTGAGCACAGGTTAGAAACCACCACTCATACCTCATGTCATATTGCTTCAGGGGAAAATGATGTAAAGTATAAACACTTAACTTCTGGTTAAGAATGTGATTCAAACTAGTAACTTGATTTTCTCTAAATATGATTCAAGAACCTTAGATACAATACTAGTAAAAGGTCGGTAGACACACGCACATTCAGTTTAATAAATCCTTGGCAATCATTTATTTACTCTTGTTCAGGCTTTCTGGGTTAGCCTTGAAGATACAAATGCCCCTAATTCTGTTTATCTTAAAAGGGCCTTGCAATAAAAAGCAGGCAACAGACATTTAACATAGGCCACAAGGAGGAAGCATTCCATTTTCACTGAGCTGTTGGAAGGAACTACACAGAAGGAATCTCATTTGAGAAAGATTGGAAAATATAGTAAAAGCTGGCCTGTAAGTAGCATAATTAAATACACAAATACGAACAGGAAAAGAGAAACTGTTAAGTAGAGGAACATGATGGTTACTGTTGGTCACATAGTAAACACCTAACCCTGCTTTCAGCTTGCTGATAGAATTTTGATTTTGTTCAGAATCGCAGTCTGCTGAGTACTCCTTTACACGGATATGATTGCAAATAGTTATGGATGGCCCAAGTGATGACTAAAAGATAGGCAAAAGGATGCAAACAGAAATCTGATGAAAGTCTTTGAAATATCATTTTTTTTTCCTAAAAAGATGGTCCAAATGGAACAGAAGTCACTCTACCTACATTATTCCAGCATTGATTCTCTGCATAATGGTTTACAATAAGTTAAAGTGTCAATAAGTGACAATAAGTTAAAGGCCAAGAAAATTAGATGTGTAACCTGCACCTGATTCAGCTAGCACCTTTCTCAGGATTTCTTATAATGTCAGAAAAATAACATCCTATTTGTTTAAGTCGCCATGGGCAAATTCTTCATCTCTACAGCAGGAAGTATTTCTAAAGGATGGGAGACAAGCAGAGAATGCAGCTGAGAGGTACTAAGTAGAATTACAGGCTAACGGAGCTAAAAAGATCCTAATAAATCACTTTAGCCCGTCTGTGTATAGTCCATCTGAGGACCCAGAAGTCCGGGACTTCAGGTGACACACAACTGGGACAGCCCCTACTCTGCCTCTTCTGGTGGTAGTCAGGTGATCGTCTCTACTTCTCCAATTTGTTAATATTCATGAAATTACAACCAAACAGCGTCCAATAATAGATTCAATAGCAACACCCTAAATTGTGTAGACTTCTTTACTCTTTCTGAAAAACTTTCATAGGTACCATCTCAATTGAATCTAACCGCAATCATACTGAAATCATTGGGGCAGATATTACTCTATTCATTTTACAGAATGGACAATTGAAGCACAAACAGAAAAAGTAGCATGCCCCAAGATAATGGAGAACTCAATGGTATAATCCAAAAAAAGATATTTTCCTGCTGTTAATTTTATATAAACCACCTACTGAAAACATATAACTCTCTAGAACCATGAATTATTTTCCTACTAATTCTAAGCTGTTGTTATGACATTGAAGAACAGTCATTTAAAACTTATTTAATTAAACAAATGTAAGTCTTTCGTCATCTACTCTTAGTAAGAAACTATATCACAAAGGGTAATGTTTTCTCATGATTCTCTAGGATTTCCTATTTGATGTCTACAATTGTTATGGGGAGATGGGCAAGTGTTTTTTGTTGGAAGGGCAGAGCTGTTAAATTCAGGAATAGCACAACTCACAGTATGTGGGAGTTGGTTTTTTTTCCTTTCTTGCTACAAGCAGGATCTTTAAATTTTCTACTAAAATTGTCCAACAAATTTGAGAATATGACTGAATAATTTATATTCATTAATAAATAATTTATAATTCATTAATATATATAATTTATATATTCATTAATAAAATTATTGGATAGGAAACACTCCTCAAATTCATAAGGAGAAATTCTTTATATAGCATACTTACTTTCAAATTTTTCCCATCAATAAATAATCTCTCTTCTCTCTCTTCCTTGCAGTCAGTCAATTTGTGCTTAAATACCTATATACCTATTATACCTTCTTCATCTTTCAAAAAATTCCTCCTGGAAGAATTTGAACCTTTACCTCTAAGGGGCATAAATACCTGTGTTTTAGTATCTTGCTTATAGTAATAAAAGCAATGATTGTAATTAGAGAGCACCTCCTTTCTCTTTGAATGCAAAACTAGTGATAAAACAATCAGCACATTTCTTTCATTCAAGTAGTATTTCAGGGACTGAGAAGGTTTAGCATAAAAAAAAATCAGGTAAAGGAGTAGAGAGTAATGTTTTTCTTCCTTTCATTGCTCAAGGGAAATCTTAGTCAACTTACAACAGAACATCAAGGGAAAAAGAGTGGACAAAATGGATACTAATTCAGATTTATTCAGTTTTAAGTTTTAAAATTAAAAAAAAAAACAGACAAACAAACAAACAAAAAACCCCTGCTAAATAGTTAAGGCTTTCCCTGGTTCAGGGAGCTACTAAAGCAGTATTCAGCTAAGGTGGATACACACACACATATACAAAACCGCTGGCAGAATGTCAGAATTCTGATTTACAGATTTCTTCAGGTAACCTGGTATATATGTTATTCTCAAACACTGGTTAAATTACTCACAGATTTCAATCCCAGGGTAGTAAAACCAAAGAGTAACTACAGAGTTTCATACCACTTGAGTGGAGGCAAATTACCACACTAGTTTTTGTGGTCCCAGAAATGTTTTATTCCCCTGCTTTAATGAAGATTTTTGAAGTTATATATGGCAGGAGCTCTCATCTTCGATTTTGTGTTGATGAATCTACGTAAGGTGAGCCATGAGTCTAAATTAATAATCATTAAAAGTCAGAGGTGCCACTTCCTCAAACTCTACTAGATATCAGCATAGATTTACTAAGTAATGAGACTTGGTTATACAACATTTGGATTTTTAAAATTCATTTTCCCCAGACAAATATGTATTAATCTCCAAAATGATCTAGACACTTTATTGTGTCCAGTCTTACAGTGATAAAACCAGCAATCCTAGCTTTAAAAAGATCAAATCTATATGGCATGGTTATTTTAGAAATGGATCTCCTCGCTTAAAAATGTGAGTGCTAAGATCATTTTCAATATGACATTTTAATGTCCTTTTCATCAAGAAATTCTTTCATTTCTCTTCTTTTAATCCCAAGACTTCAAGTTATTTTCAGCATTTTACAGGAAGAGCACTGGACTAGGAAGGAGAAAATGCAGGTTAGGATCTAGTCTTTTCTGGTAAATGGTATTATCCCAAAGGTACTGGCCAAGAGTATTCAAATTTTAATGATGTCCTTGGGATAGTGATTTCCTCCTCTATCAGTAAGTCTCAAGTTCCATTTGTAGTAATTACAATATGTTCTCCGGTTAGACCCTGAGCAATATAGAGATAGGACTTACTTCCTATTCATTTTGTATGCAGAGTGTCTAGCACATTGTTCCGCACCTAGCACTTCATGAGATACATTTTTTAAGTGAATGAGTAACTTTGAACCCAATTTTAGTCCCTACACTTCTATTTTTTCATTTGTCAAGCAATGGTCATTGACTAACTTATCTCTAAAAACTTCACATTAACACTTTAAAAGGTTAATACTTTGTGTACCAAGATTTGTAGGATTCCTAGAACTTTCTAAGTGACAAAAAGTAGATTAAAGTACTTCACTTTCCTCACTGCTTTAAGGATTAAAATTTGCCAATGAAATTACAAAATCACATAGAGCAACAAGACAAAGAAAGGAGGGTCTCTTCTGGCTTAAAAGAAATATTCTTGAAAAAGAAATGACAGATTTTTACTCTTTTCAGTGTTTTTCTGTATCAAAGTGGTATGTATTCAAAGGACATGTTGATTTCATGATTGGATGGGTTGAAAAATAAATTGATCACCAAACAAATAATTCAAATAATTCCCTATTTATAGTTTCAGCTTAACAAATAAAACAATAAAACCATATTTGATCTTATGTACAGTTCAGATGGAGTAGGATGTTTAAAATTTTGAAAATCTTAAGGGAATGAACAAAAATTAAAATATTGATATTCTCTTTAATTTTGTAAAATGTAAGAAAAATTTTTTCCTTTTTTTTTTTAAATTTATTTATTTATTTGATAGAGATCACAAGTAGACGGAGAGGCCGGCAGAGAGAGAGGGAAGCAGACTCCCTGCTGAGCAAAGAGCCCAATGCAGGGCTCAATCCCAGGACCCTGAGAGCATGACCTGAGCTGAAGGCAGGGGCTTAACCCACTGAACCACCCAGGCACCCCAATTTTTTCTTTTTTTTAATGGCAAGGGAAATAGGCACAAGATTGAAAATAAAGTTTAAAAGAGAATACATTTCTCTTCTTCTGTCTACTAGAGGCAGACTTCTAGTTTGCCATGAGTTTTTGTCTTTTCCTTACTAATCTAGATTTTAGTTCCTCTATTTTAAGTGCTGAGTTAGTGAGAATATGCTGTGAGTAAACCCCAAAACTTATTGAAGAACCCAAGTTGGGCCACAGTAGTACAAAAATGATAAAGTCCTTGCCAAATTTTAATTTGCTATTGAGAACACTAAAAACTGTGAATAAAATAATAGAAGGAAGCCAAAATAATACCAATTTGTAGTGAATGAATGAAAAATATTTTGGGAATCTGCTGATTCCATATTTATGAAGAGGTAACAATAAAACAGGAACTAAATACTACAGGTCAATAGGTGGGTTAAAAAAATCCATCAACTTTGGAAAATAACAAAGAAAAAGTATGAAATAGTATTATGAGCACTGTGCATACAATGAATAATAATTATAAAAAGGCTTCAAGATAGAATCTTGGCCTTATTCCCAAAGCACATAGCATACTTTCCTCCAAGTCATAATTGATGGGTTTGAGCTACGCTGATAGAGAGAATGGGTAAAGTTACCATAGTGAAAGGAAAACAAATGCACTTAGTAAACCAGGGTGGCTACTGTTGAAAGAAAGTAGACAGCCTTTCAATTGCAAAGTGAATTTTGTCTCCAGTTGACTAATGTGGTTGACTTTTAAGAGAAAACATGGTCCTAATTAAGGGTTAAAAGGCTCATTTCAATTTGAATTAACTTTAAATTAAAAAATAAAGCTGTTGGTAAATAGGTCCCTTTTAGTATTCAGACTTTAGCTCCATAGACACAGGGCTATATTATCAACTCCCAGCCATAAACACAAACTAATGACCAGAACCAGCACTGACTAAACAGATGATTTCCTGGCCTTGCAATTCCAGACCTGACAGGGTCTATTTGCCAGTACAAGGTCAAAGCAACTGTTTATTCCCAAAATGAGCTGCACTCCACAATCTTACAGGAACTCTATTCTTTGCCATTTGAATAGAGGTACAATGCTTTGAGGCAAGGCTGAAGGATTTCAATACACTGGAAGTGGCTACGTTCAGTCATTAAACCCTGCCTGCAATGTGCAGCATTTACAAAGTGATCAAGTGTTTCCTTCTTCTGTTCCTTCCACTGTTCAATAAAAAAGGCCTAAGGCAAAATGCCACCACACCATTAAACACAACAGAATCAATCACAATCTGGTGTGGCTCAAAGATAGCTTAGTAACAAGACTTTATTGTGTTTGTTGTTGTTCCATCAGACTTAGCAAGACAGGTGCCAGTAGACCTGAAATATGTCCAATGCACACTGGCCACAAAGAGAATACTAAAACAGCCCCCATCCCGCAGATTGTCGCATTTGGCCAGCTTTTCCGTTGTCTTCCACTTTCAGGGAAGAACTGTGGATCATCAGAGTAGCACTTATTTGAACTTTTCTGTTTTTAATTATCAATGCCCAGAGATGAGACCCATTAACCAAGTTCACAAATTCATAGGAATACTATGTATATAACAAATAGGTAAATACTAAAAGAGAGGAAAAGGAGGGATGATTATGAAAGAGAAAGTAATTTTTATGGGGTTTTATTATGGTGAATGTAAAATGCAAAGGGCCCAAATCTATACTCAAGGCATACTGAGAGACAGCCCAGAAAAGACTTTCAGAATAGTGCCAGAAGTCTTCTGTAGGCCAGAGTAGCACTGGAATGTCTAAGAAAACTATTCCTAGGAAGGGGTTTTGGAGAAGGTAAATCACTTCTGTGTTTAAGAATTACTATAGATGAGGATTTTCCAGGCTGCACTGGAACTGTAACCAGAGCACAGGGAGATCACCAGTCCAATACTTACGTTTATAAACTAATTTTAGAATAGAAGTTCCATAATAGATTTGTAATCACCCAGAGTAGGAGTTTGAGACACATATCATGAAAACCTTAGATGTGATCTCTAAAGGATCTATTGCATGTAAATGCACAAAAAACAATTAGGTCCTGTGTGTATTTATAGACACAAAGATATATTTATGATATTGACAAATTAGAAAGAATATCTCAAATTAGAAAGGTGGTTAAATTATCCCATATTCATACCTTTTCACAAATAAATTATGATGTGTTCATACATTTATCTGATGGACTTGACGTCTCACACAGAAAGATGTTCATGCCATTTTATGGGAAAAAAGCAGGATAAAATAATAAATATGTAACCCTGTTTTTAATTTTCTTATTAATGTTATCACTTATCTAATTACAAACAAAAACTAAAGGGATTTTAGTTTGCGAAAAGACTGTAGCACATACACACAAAAATATCACAACACTTCAATCAATGAACACTGTGTGTGTGTGTGTGTGTGTGTGTGTGTGGTGTAATTTGAGCTTTAGGTACATGTCATGAAAGTAAGAAACTATGCATACTATGTGTGGTTTAGATTTATATATTGAAATTACTCTTACTTTACTACACACACACACACACACCCTCGCACACATTTTCACTGTGGTTTTTACTAGTTCTTGTTTCTATTATACTGCTCTAGGTTTTTCTTTTTCCTCTCCTCTCTTCTTTAAAAAAATCCAACATGGAGGAAAATTATCCTTGACTGTGAATGTCAATAGCTCCACTAATGTGAATTTCACACTTCAGATCTCAAGTAACTATACCTCACTTGGGAACATTTAAAAAACAAATAGCACAATTTTTAAAAACCAGGATTTTAAAGAAAACCTACAAAAGGTAGAAGACTCAGAGGAAAAACAAAAAAAAGAATTCTATGGATGATGCAAGAGACAGTGCAAAAATATTTGCCATCTTAGTTACACAGTTAATTATCCACTCTCCAAAAGAGAAGATCACCACCTAGAATTTGAAAAATGGTGACATCATTATATTTTATCAGAAGTCCTTTAGATTTGCTTTACTTTCTAGATAAGTTTATTTTAAAATAATGTCTATTTTTATCCTGAAGAAACACCTCTGCAACTTTCAAATTTTTATTTTAACACATCTTATGATCCTATCAGCTTTCTATCCTATTTTTATCTTGTGAAATTTATTAAAATGACTGATAACATTGTGGTCAAAAAGTGATGCATTTAAAAGAAACCTATAGGGGCACCTGGGTGGTTCAATCAGTTAAGCGGCTGCCTTCAGCTCAGATCACGATCTCAGGGTCCTGGGATCAAGTCCCACATTGGGCTCTTGGCTCAGCAAGGGAGCCTGTTTCTTCCACTCCCTCTGCCTGCCTCTCTGCCTACTTGTGTTCTGTCTGTCAAATAAATAAGTAAAATCTTAAAAAAAAATAAAAGAAACCTATAATGTGTCATTTATACGTTCAGTATTCATTTTATGATCACAAAATATTACCAACAAGAAGTGTGTAATTTAGAAGTATCCAGTATTGGCTTTAAATACCTTCATGGCTAACATTTGTAAGATAACATAGAAAAAATGAATTACTGTAATTCTGAGGTGTCTTTTTTCATCTATATTTATGTTTATGGTAAATCTTTATCCCAAGATAAAAAGGGGATTTCTACTCAACATATGCTGAAATTTCATTTTCTAAATGGGTAAGAATGGAATTTACAAAGGAAACATAAAAAGCAAATAGAAGTCCATAAATAGATGCTCATGGGATCAACAAAACCATCAGTCAAGTAAGTGTTTCATAAAAATTTCAACCAATCATCTACTTTGAAACTGTTAGGGAAGACATAAATGTTCATAACTATATCAAATAACATGTCTATATATTTTAATTTTACGTAAAATTATTTCCATCCTATTCAAGAAAAAATTATTTTCTTCTTGCATAAGAATATGAAGTTTTCAAAGAAAAAAAATGTCACTATGAGGTTTCACATGAATATGTCTATTCTAATATATATGTCAAAAATACAAAATATCTCTCCTTAATTAAGGTAGAAATAAATTTCTCAAAATATAGAAAAGAATCTCATGGGCAGAAGACATAGCAATAGATCATAGTATTTAATGGTGTTATTAAAATAAAAACGAGTGGGGCACCTGGGTGGCTGCGTCCGTTAAGTGTGTGACTCTTGATTTTGACTCAGGTCATGATCTCAGTGTGGTGAGAGCAAGTTGGGCTCTGGGTGTGGAGCCTATATAGGATTCTTTCTCTCCCTCTGCCCCTTCCCCTGCTCAAGCTCTCTCTCTCTCTAATAAATAAATAAATATTTTTAAAAAGAAGAAAAGTAAAAAGACCAGATTCCAATTCCTTAAAGAGGTTAATTTCTAAATGTAGAGGCAGTCGTTTTTGTCCCTGCATAGTTAGACTTTATTATTCACAACTTTACATTTGACTTGGGAGACAGATCATTGAATAAAAAGGATAAGATTAAATTAAGTTAAATTCATCTAAGAGGAAGAAAGAATTAAAGGGTGAAGGTATGTTGGAAAGATGAGAAAAACAGAAGAAATATTAAATTGCATTGCTTATAGCTGGCAAACATATACCATTTTTCTAGTACAAATAACTGGGACACATTAGAAATTTGGAATGTAAGGATGAAGAACAAAAGAGGACATCTGCCATTTTTGTTCACTATATTTGGTTATTTTACATAATTTCAGATTTGGTCACCTGTGCTTAGCATTGTCACCCTTGAAGGGAAGGGGGTGGTGGGAGCTAGAGAGAGAAAGAAAAGGGAAGAGGGAAGGAAGGATGGAGAAAGAGGTGTGTGTGTGTGTTCCTATTTAAAACCACTGAGTAGATTTTGCAAGATTCCTTCAAGACAGAGGTCATTATATATTCCACCCACCCTCTGGAATTATTATTTAGAATTTTGTTGGTTGACTTTAGAAATTCATTTAGCTTAACTTCTTCTATCCTACTAATTTAGGGGCTTAGTTCTTGCACTTGAGGCTAGAGAAGTGAGAGATTGTTCAGGGGATGGGATATTAAGTCACATCATATTCCAGCAGGCTTTGAAAACCCAGGCAGTGTTACATATAAGAGATGAATCATTAAACTCTACACCTGAAACTAATATTACACAGTATGTTAACTGACTCGAATTTAATGAAAAAATTGAGGGAAAAAAAAGAAAAACCCAGGTAGATTGCATTACCTGCTTGCAGCACCTTCCCCATATTTAAGCACTTGAAGAAAATAGTTCTCACTTCCATGTAATATAATAAATACCATTTCCTGCAAATCTCCTCCATGTCTAGCACTGCACTTGTACTTCACTTCTGTACTTACAATGATCATGTGGCACAGGTATTATCTACTTTTCCTTGAAGAGATGATTGAGGCTTAATGATATTAAGTGCATTGGCTGCTTATCCCTCTATTAAGTGTTATAACCAGAAGTGAAATCTAAGTCAGGAGATTTCCTAGACACAGATTTATGTGGTTTGTATTGACTGCCTTCTCGTTCTATAAAATTTAATGTGATCACAAATGCAGATTGGCAGTGAATCTAGTACCCTAAAATTAATGCGAAAAATGTATATGGTGTAACTGTAAAGATAGGAGGCAGATCTTACTGGGCACGTAGAGAAATTGCGTCCCTCATTTTGTTGGAGTAACCATGGATAGTTTTTTTCTACAATATCTCAGGTCTCCATCTAGCCAGGTGAATAGCTCTGATGGAGGAAAATTCTAGTCACTGAGAAGAGGGAATGCTTCACTGTTGGCAGACTATGAGAAAGTGTCTGTGAGCTGGATGTCTTTGCAGAGGAGTGTGCCAGCTCACCAGAGAACACATTTTCTATTTTCTCTATGTTATCAGCTGAAACAAGGAACCTTATTGTGTAGACGGGGGGAAAGGCATACCTTTAAATAGGTTCCAATCAAAACCTAAAAGGGTGAATGCAATTCTACTTTATTGCTTTAGTCTCCTGGACATTTAGAACTCTCAAGAAGCCTAGGGAAGTAAAATATTCAATCTTATCATACAACTGGATAGGTGATTGTCATTAAAATATAATATTGTATTTGGAGTTCTTCAAAGTGTATATTGAAGCGTAACTGCTCAGGATACCAACAGGAGTGAAAAAAATAGCACTTTTCCCAAGACATTGAAGTAGATTTGAGGCACTTCAGAAAAAGTGCCAAGCCAGGCCTTCCACACAGCTGCTGATCTGTACTTGTCACTCTAATTGTATAGGAGGCCCAACTAAGCAACAACAGATTTAGAAACCAGTCAATTTTTTATTAATTAGGACTGGAAAACATATATCTAAAATGCCTGCACATAACCTATAACAGCTGGATCCATATCCTTTTCCTTCTGAGGAACTCTTGGTTTCATAATACTTTCAACATATTTAATGTAGGAAGCTATACCTAAAACACAGAATACATTTTGTAACTGCACAAAATTCCATTCCTGTTCAGTAATAGCTGAAATCACCCAAGAACACAGTCCAGCACCCATTCTGTCTTCACACTGCACAATCCACATGAAACTCCCCACTACCTGTAATCCTTCCTTCCAAAGTATGCTCAACTCAGTTGATAATTGACACATCTTGTTAAGCAATATAGTTATGAGACTTACGTATAAACTAAATACTGAAGATATAATCACCCTTTCAAAAAATGTATGTATCAGTAACATTATATTCTTTAAAACTCAACTCCTCTTATATTACTGTGGTGCGATAGATAATATAATGAGCACCTCATGGACTTTTTCTCCCCCTTTATTCCTTGGTGCTTACTAGAATGCTTGGCTCATAAAAAGCAACTAATACCTTTTGAGAGAAGAATGAAAGCCTTATTCATCTCTTCATAGCAGTGTCCCATTATAACATTTCCAATGTACATTTACTAGGTTCAACCACTCATAAACATTTCAGAATAAATTTCCCTTTAAAGAATCAGGCTCATGCTATGAATCAATTATAAAGCTTCATAATGAAAAAAAAATGAAGGAAGATGGACAATTTTTAAAAAACTTATATGTTCCATTAGGTGTTAAATGCAGAAATACATGATATAGTATGTGTAATATATACATAATATATAATTATATATATCATTAATAGTAATAATAATTTTTACATAAAAGCTAGAAATAAAGAAAGCTCTAAATTTCTTCTAAATATTTCTTTTGAAAAAATTCTTGTTATGTTTATACAAATATCCCCAGGATAAAAGAAAACATAAGGCATATTTCCTAAAGGAACTTTGTTTCCTAAGTGAAGATGTTAAGTTAGTTCAGAACAAAAGGGAGTAGGTGGATTTCCAATTGAGTAGTATAATTATGTACCATTGCTATGGTATACATATCATAGTTACTGATATGTATACCATCTAACCTTGAAAGAGAGGACTATCATTTTCTGTGATACATACAAAACACTACAAGATTTATGTGATATGCGAAAGACAGAGGCAAAAAGTGGACAACAGATCATTCTGGGGTGAGAGCCTTAAGGCAAGAGTTTTGAGAGTTTTTAGGAGTACTGTTCACAATAAACCAAAAGTGAAAATAATCCATATCCATTAATAGATGAACAGATTAACAGAATTTGGCACATATCTACAATGGAATATTATTCAATCATAAAAAATGAATGAAATACAGACACCTACTACAATATAGATGAGCCCTGAAACATTTTGTTAAGTAAAAGAAATCAGACAGAAAGGTCACATATTATATAACTTCACTGATATGATATAACCCTGAATAGGTAAATCCATAGGGATAAAAAGGATCTGCTTTTCAGTGATTGTGAGGGCCTGGGGGAAGAAGAAATGATGAAGGACTACTTTGTGGGACAGGGTTTCCTTTTGAGGTGTTGAAAATATTTTGGAATCAGAGAGAGATGACGATTGTATAGCCTTATGAATACACACTTTAAAATAGTTAACAAATGTTGCTCTTTTATGTTATGGGAATTATACCTCAATAAATGTATTTTAAAATTAAAAAAAAAAGAGTTTTGAGAGTTTTGAAAGTGAAAGAAAAAGAAAGTATAGCTGAAACAGAGAGCTTCAAATCAGTCTGGGGAGGCATGAAGACAAACCAGGCCATGCAGTGCTGTGTTTATATAAGGGTTTGTTTTTACATAGTAAGTGTTGTGGGAAGTCGCTGAAAGGTTTCATGCATGAGATACACCATAATCATATATATATTTCAAAGAGATCATTCTTGCTCCTATGGGACAGATGCATCAAAAGGAGTCAAGAATGGAGTGGACAGAGACTACTACAATAGTCCAAATTAGAAATATTATGACATAAATAGTTATGACCATAGGAAAGAAGTGTATTGATTTGAGATATATTATCTAGATAATATTTCTAGATCTTGGAGAGAGAATGGAAGCAGAACACTGGGTGGAAGAAACCAGAAGAACTGGCACCTAAGCTTCTTGTTCAAGTTGTTGGGTGCTATTCCTATTGTCTGAGTTAGAGAGTGAGTGAATATATAAGGAAGGACACACCATTTAAGTTTGGATACATTGCACTAAGTTAGCCAAGTAAGCATTTGCTGTACTAAACTGTGTGGCATTTATCATATTTGTACTGTAAAGAAACTGATTCCAATATTCCAACATTTTCCTTAACTATTTCCAATAGTTAAGGAAAATGCCAACTTAAGTCTTCTTGGTCATATACATTTTTGTTTATTGACAACAGATGAAATTCGTTATGAAAAATATGGGTTTCCAGAGAAGCCAACATGATTAAGCAATCTATAGGTTTTTTTCCCAGGTCACAGACACATTAGAAAAACAGTGTCTTTACTGAGTTGGGTGATTCTTCTTCTCAGAACAGAATATTGATTTGATTTGCGTATGAACCAGATACTTGGATTCAAAAACAGAAAACCTTCATTTCATGGACTCCAACATTTGCCCGATTTTGCTAATATATACTATTTATCCCAAAGCAAAAAAAGGAGAAAATTTATGAGCAGAGCAACAAAAATATACCATGACTACTGAACCAACAATTTAAAATGTAATGTCAATGCTGGAAAATCAATAGGAGTTATTATTTTGGTGTGCATATTATAATTGTAGGAACACAGTTTTGGATGGTTAGGTTCAAAACTTGACTGTCACTTTTTTTTTTAAGATTTTATTTATTTATTTGACAGAGAGCCCAATGTGGGGCCTGATCCCAGCACCCTGAGATCATGACCTGACCCAAAGGCAGGGGCTTAACCCACTGAGCCACCCAGGCACCCCTTGACTCTGTAACTGTCAACCTGTGTAACTGAGCCAGTTACAAAGTCTTTTCATATCAGTTTCTCTGTGTCTATAAGATGGGGAGAGTAAAACAGTCTTACCAGGATTTTGTAGGAATTAAATGAGAACATACTAAGTTTCAAGTACATATTAGAAATTAACAGGGACGCCTGGGTGGCTCAGTTGGTTGGACGACTGCCTTCGGCTCAGGTCATGATCCCGGAGACCCGGGATCGAGTCCGGAGACCCGGGATCGAGTCCCGCATCAGGCTCCCAGCTCCACGGGGAGTCTGCTTCTCCCTCTGACCTTCTCCTCGCTCATGCTCTCTCACTGCCTCTCTCTCAAATAAATAAATAAAATCTTTAAAAAAAAAAAAAAAAGAAAAAAAAAGAAATTAACAAATATTAAAATATATTTATATCAATAATTAAACATACATAATGTACACAAGCAAACATTCCTCAAATCTGACATAAATCAACAGATTTTGCAGTGTATTTGGACTATATTAAAACACATTTGCCTTTTCCTAATTTTCTACTTTTGAGATGTATTAAGCATTTGTTTCTCCTTAAAATATGATTGCAACATCATTCTCAATTAAAATTCTATTTTTTCCAGAGGATTCACAAAAAATATCACAAAAGAGCACCCTCTTGTCTAAGTACATTACTGACAGATGTTCAGCCAGTTCTCTACTGTATCTTGTATTTCCGTCTATCTCTTTGTGACCCTGGAGATTTCCAGAGATATTTTATACCCATACAACTTTTTATTAAGATAGACAAACCAAAGCAATGTTTTGCCTTTGGTTCCTTGTTGAAATGCCAGTCCATCTCATTACACACTACTAATACCTTTATCCTCCTTTGAAATCTTTATATTTACTAGTAGAAGGACCAACACAGAATGGGTTCCCTCAGAGGTAATTGAAATGATTACCTCCAATTTGTAGCTCAAAGCCTCTTTGCTTCTTTATTCAGATTCATTCTTCCCACACCCAATACTAGCAGTTTTTTATTTTTATTTTTTGGCTGCTGTATACACTAGAAAACACTTAGAAACTTGGCTGACTTCCCTCCACATCTTGTCCTCACTTCTTGAAGGATCTTTCTTTTACTGAGCTTTAAAATAAATCTGACTCCGAAATTCTTTAGTTTTCCTGAGTCTTATTTCTCCATAAGTACAGACTGTTGCTAAGGTGATACTGATCTTTTTAACTTTCAGCCACTTGTCCAAATCTGTATCATGTTGGCACTGACCAATGTCTCCCCTGTCTGATAGCTTTTCTGACAGTTAATAAGAAGTAAAAGGCTAGAGCTATTAGTCCAAATCCTAGGGGATAAATGTCCAGATTAGAAAAACCACATTCACATATGGCAATAATTGGCAGCTCTTTTAGGTGATCACAGCCTTATTTCCAAAGAACTGATGGATACATGAATAATTCCTTAGTGCCAAATAGGAAGCTCTCCTGAATAAGATAAGTATATACTGCTTTTTTTGGGGAGGGATACAGTTATTGCTTTTTTTCAATGGACTTTTCCAATAAAACAGATTCATCTAAATAGTTTATGACAAAATTTATATAATTCTACCAAAATTCCAGACTTAACACTTGGCAATAGAAACCTGAGAAATAGGATACTTCAGTCTCATATCTTATAAGCTATTAGAGATTTTAATTAACAAAAGCCAATATGTTTATACATCTAAATATCATAGTAGCACTAGGAGCAGCAGCTCAGCAAATAATATTCCTTCAAGAATCTTAATATCATTTATTGAATGTTATTTAGCTAGTCTTTTTCGTTCTTTGATTTTTCAAAAATAGCAGAACATGAAGTCTATGTAAAAACATTTATTAATTCACGATTTAAAGATTCAATTTTATATGGAGTCATTTATTTATCCTTCAAAGTCTCTTTGCCCAAAAAAAAAAAAAAAAATTAAACAAACAAACAAACAAAAAGTCTCTTTGCTCAAGCTGGTTTTCAAGACTTTATTGAACTCCTTTCTGTTTATCTCTAACCTTTCTGTTTAATCATACTTGGTAATAAATGGAACATTCCACAGACTCACAAGCAATCAACAAATGAGTAGAATATTGCAGCACTTCTAAAGGAAGAGCAGCACTTCTAAAGGAAGAGCAAATGAGTAGACTATTGCAGCACTTCTAAAGGAAGAGCAGACATTTAAAGGGATGGCTGAATTAATAAAGTGGTTTTAGAACATATCTTAGAGCAGAAAATATTTTCACTTATTTTAATATCTAGATGTTTAACTTACTATTGTTTTAGTTTAAAGTGTAAGTGAAACTTCCATATTCAACTCTATCCTTTCGTGTAGGAGGAAAAGCAACCTCAAGACTGAAACCTCAACAGACCTGTGTTCTAGTCCTGAATGGCCCTATTTGGCTGGTGCAAGCTTATGTTAAGGGAACTTGTCCTAGAGCCCAGCTTAGGAATGTGGTAGAGAAGAACCTGACAACAATTCTTCCCCTCACCTGTTGCTTCCATTATACTAACAGCCTAGATCTCTGAGAAAATTAAAAAAAAAAAAATTTCCTGAGTCAGTTTAACCTGGGATGCATGTACTTTTGATAATATTTTACTTTACAGACATTTCCCATACTGAACTCTGGGAACAGTCTAATATGACAAGCCAGTGGTACGAATGTCCTCATGAAGGAACAGAACATTTTTATTATCTAACATTCTTTCCTCTATCGATTGCTATAGATACAGAACTGATTTTTCAACAGCCAGTATGATGTTGAAAGGAATTAGGAATTCCTTTTTAATTCTACTTTATGGAGGAATTTCTAGCTTCTATTCATATAGATAGGTTGTTATTCATCACATGAATAAAATTTGTTTTAGTCAATAGAAACACGTTTGCTCATAAAATCCATTAATGGTTTTTCAGAAGTTGTAAAAGACTTCCAGATACTTCCTGTGATGTTGTATCTCTATATTCATTGCAGGGAACCTAAAACGCATTTTTGTTAAGATCTTAAACAAGCATATAATTAAATTTAAACAAGGATTAAAAACCCTTGCCATGTAGCTCCATGCTTAAAAAAAAAAATCACAGGATTGTTTTATTTAAAATCCCGTATCCTAGGATAAATAGACTTCCTCATCTATTTAGCATTGGTCTCCCAGGATTAGAAGATGACACGAGATGGTTCAATGATTATACTGGAAAATATGTTTCCCCTAAAGCAAAGATAATATCCATGTAGTCACCTTTAGTTTCTTATCTCAAGTTACTCTTTCATTTGCTGAATTTCTATTCCTCTGTGTCAACTATGACTTGAAAATTAAACACCTTTGGGACACTAGGGAATAGCATGCGATGAACACTATTCTGACCACAGCTGGAGACCACAGAAATGCTGTTGCACCAGATGAAGTGAAAGGCGGGGATGTCTGAGGAGCCTAATGGCAGGGAGTTGGCACTTACATCTGGTTCCCCCCTCAGTATTTTCTATTTGAACTCTAGGTACATGCATGTATGCCTATAATTCTTCTAAATATTACTAATAAAACATGATGTATAATAATCCATATAAAACAATGAGTTACCCTCAGAATAACACAAGTTTTTCAGTATTGGAAATTTCTAGTGCTCAGAATTCAGAATATTTGGAACATAGCCATTGCTTAAATACATGCATTTTTTACAGTAACAGAAAAATATCTTATTTATAAATGCTTTAAATGCATGTATAATGTATACCATTACTTTAGAGATAAACCAAAGAGTATTTTAAATTCATTTCTATGGTTATTTATAGAAAGCAGATTAAAAGCAATTTGTTACATCATGAACCTCTACTGAAAACCTGCTAATCTTTGTAGGGAATTTACATGGTTGCTTAGCATTAAAAGAGAGAGAGGATATTTCAACATTTCAAGGGATCAGTTTGCACAATCTGAGGTCCCCAGTTCCCCCAAAGGATCAGCCTATCTTCTGACAGGACAAGTTGGTCAAGGCCCTTCCACAAGACAGGGTTTCAATGGGTGGCATCATTGTGTTTAGCCTCTTCCAGTTTCAGTTTTCTCACGATCCTGACTGGTATTCCTAATTTCTGTCGGTAATTTTGACCCTTGGGTATATACTTCAATCTTAGTATATTATATTCTCATTATCTTTCTGTGGGGATCTCAACACTCTTTCATTGGACGTTCATTGACAAGAGGAATTTTGTCCTATATATCTTCGAATATTAGATATCTTAACACTGCTTGACACAAAGTTGGTAGTTAATGCTTGTTGAAACAAATTAACATATACATACATGTACACATACATGCAGGGTGTGTGTGTGTGTGTGTGTGTGTGTGTTCTGGGTGGTTAGTACACACACTACATCACAGTATGGGCTCCCGTCTTGATTTCCCTCCTGCCCCCACTTCCACTCTCAGTTTCTCTAACCAAAGTTCTTAGATTCTACAGGAAAAAATAATCGAGAAAAAAGAGAAATTACACTTATGAATAGAAATTTAGAAAACTGCCTACATTTTGTGTTTTTTTTGTTTGCTTTTTAAAAAAAAATAATTTTATATTATATTTTATTTTATTTTAATTTCAGTATAGTCAATATACAGTGTTATATTAGTCTCAGGTGTACAATATAGTGATTCAGCACTTGCATACATCACGCAGTACTCATCATAACAAGTGTCCTCCTTTAATCCCCATCTCGTATTCCCCCCCTTCTCTCACCCACCTCCTCTCTGGTCACCATCAGTTTGTTCTTTACAGTTAAGAGTCTGTTTCTTGGTTTGTTTCTCTCTTATTTTCCCTTTGCTCATTTGAAAAACTGCCTATATTTTGGAACCTGGAAAGAGTAAATGATCCTGGGAAGGAGATATATGGAGTGATGAATGGGATATATGCATACTAGGGTCAATTATTTCAACACAAGCATGGGCAAGAGTAAAATATTCTGAAGGAAATATGAAAAGTGTAAGAACTGGGGATGTGTGGTTTGAGTTATCAGACTTTTTAGCCCAAGGAACATTG
Organism: Mellivora capensis; assembly: GCA_004024625.1. NCBI lineage: Eukaryota > Metazoa > Chordata > Mammalia > Carnivora > Mustelidae > Mellivora > Mellivora capensis. The sequence goes on from PISX010001041.1 coordinate 160,338, forward strand.
ACATTTGTCATTCCTTTAGGGAGGGGTGTGTGCGTGTGTTTGTGTGTGTGTGTGTATAATTCTGATTTCATTTCTAGAATCACAATTAAACACAATTCTGTTTAAATGCAATTTTCAAGTATGTATACTGCAAGAAAACTCGTTATTAATATCAGTTCTTGGGCTTTATAACTCTATCATTCTCCAGTAATGTCATTTTTATATCTTTACAGATTGTGAGTTGATTCAGCTTGGCATCTCCAAAACGAAAATTCTACAGTGAGGTTTTTGATGAGTGTAAGCTCTTGTTTGGAGATGCAATGCAATTAACCATAAATACCAACAATATATCCTTTCTGTATCAAGCTAGCCTGTCATCTGATCATCTATGTGCAAAGTCAGATACTTTATCTGACCATTTTGTGCAAAGGAATGGGGCCTGGATACATAGAGGGATTTCAAGTAGAAGTCAAATTACTCAACTGAAATCATCTGAAAAGGAAAGGATTTGAAAAGAAGCCAAGATAATCAAGTTATACAAACTATCATCATATCCCAGCCCTCCCCTGTCACAAAAACATCCAATCAATGGATCGGGAGATTGCTTAGAAAAGAAACTTCTTTAATAGTTGTTAATAATGTACAAAATTATACCTTAACATCTCATTCCAGGAAGAGAACAGTAAGTCTCATTTCACTCCAGAAAGCATGATTTCCATTCATGAACAGTATAGCTTTCTAAAATATCTCAAGTTATTATGGTGTTTTATAACCAAGCCTGATTGTAAAATATGATGTTACAAAAAATCAATAATAAAATTTTCATATGATCCAAGATTTTCCCAAATTGAATCTGACTGGGTCATGGCAGTATGCTGATGTCTGGAATGCAAGTAATATACTATATTATTGATGCCTGTCAAATAACGGAAATTGTTACAAATTAATTCATCCCTAACCTAATTAACCTCGTGTGCAATATTATATGCATTCCAGACAAGTACTGTTTTGATCTGGCCATAAAACTAGGAAGGACAATATTTCAACCTATAAAATCGCCTTTTAAGCCACTTAGAAACCTCAAAGAATATTGCTTATGTAGAAGTGATGCAAAAGAATGCATTACCTCATCTGTTTGAATTATTTTTGGTCTGACACAAAATGTTCTAACTTTTTTTAACTGTAAAAATAATCTAAGGAAAATGTCTAGTCTGTCTTGCATACTGAGTAGATAGAATACTTTCATATTAATAGTTTGCATTATTAGAAATAAAAGCTATTTACATTTTGGAGGGGAAATGGGGAAGCCTTAACATTTTCTTGATATCATAAGGTAAAAATTGTTTTCTATCCAGGATATCCAATAGTTCTGACTTTACAGGTCAATTTATATCAAGATACATTTTATCACTGTATATGGTTAGGACTGTTCCTTTTGGAATTAGTGGGTATATTGTTAATTTTTAATGGAATTTTGCTATCTCTCTTCAACTCTCTTTAGACATATTCTTTCCCATTTCCACTTGTCAGTAATGCCCAGTTCTTTGGTAATGCAGACCCTGATTCAAATATATCTAGATTTGAAATTTTCCTGTGTTCCAAATCTGTCTTGGATCTACAACACATTAATATTTATCAGTTCTTTATTTTCTTTCCTGCTAGTTGAAAATGCTAGTATGCTGTATCTCCTAGTTTTTTTTTAACTTACTATTTAACAGTTTAAAAAAAAAAAAGGCAATTCCAAAGAAAAAATCTAATTGTGGAGATGTTCTAAACTATTTCAAGCTGACTTTCTGTGACCATCATTTTATATCACACTGCAACATTTTCTTTTAATTATGGCCAAAAATTTTTATTTTTTTCTAATTTTTCTAATTTTAGAATAACTTGATACTTGAGTAATAGATTTTAAAAGAATGAGGGTGGCCTTGAAAGGCAATAGAAAATGCATGCAGATGGTAAATTTGGATCGCTGGAAGAATCAGGGTTTTGCTGCCTTCTGAGTGATCTTGTTAAAGTTATTCAACCTCTTTGAACTTAATTTCCACAGGTGCAGACTAACTACAAAAATGTCTGCCTCAAAGAGTGGTCATGATCACTGAAATGACCATTCATAAAGAGTTAATACAGAGCAGGTATTTACTAAAGAGGAGATTTTATTATTATTTTACAGTTACAGTTAGCAACTGGCACTTATGTAGAATGTTAGCATTTTTCAACTCTTAGCATTTCAGTCTAGGCATTGCTTTAATATACATAACTATCAAGTATGTTAAAAAATCTATGGATTTGGTTCATTTTCTATAAAAGCACATTAGACACTCTTAAGAAGAAAGCTGTAGCACATTTTTAAAGAGAATATTTCTTTCTGCCTTCAAAATCTAAAACAGTGAGAAAAACAAAAGTGCCTTGTTGTTAATTTCCATTTTAAGATATATATATCTAGATGTATGTACATATATCTAGATATATGTAGGCATCTACATACCTATAGCTATATCAAGAGAGAGAGGGCGAGATCCTTGTACTGTGCTACATGTTGTCAAAATGCGTTAGTGAAATATCATATCTGATAACAACTAATGTGAAATGATACCCCACTGATTAGAATGTCATTGATGCTGTGGCCTGTTGTTCTTGACACCACAGAAGAGGATCAAAGCATCTTTCACGGTGATAAATTTGGCAATATGGACGGGAAATAATGCCAGAGAGACAGATTAAGTGTTAACATTCCCACCTGTGCCATGAAAATAGGACACAACATCATAATTCAAGATAATTTTCTCCTCCTCTGTTTACCCTTGTGCCAGCTACAGTATTTGAAAGAGTTAATACTGACAAACACTTCCTTCCTCATGATATCTCCCCAGGTAAGGAATAGGTTATAAGAGGTGTGCATCCTTTCAGTGTGAATCCTTTCAAGAAATACTTTTTATATTTATATTAAATATTAGGTAATTCAAGTGGGCATAAAAATGTGACTCATCCATTTTCCCTGCTTCCACATCTGGGTTGACAGATACCCCACGCAAGCTGTCTCTTGACTGACAATCACCTCAGTGGGAACTTTTTTTATGATAATGCTTTAGAGATAATTCAGGGGACCTGCATCCCAGATTTGTATTTTCAAGGAATAACATCAACTAGAATATGAAGTTCTGAAATGAGAATAAATCTTTATTTGAAACCATGCTTCATCTATCATAATTAAATTTGCTAGCACCTTTTATCTTCATGTCACTCCATGAAACTATCTGTGAGGCAAATCCAGTGTAAGGCCTGAAGAGAAGGAACTCTGCCTGAACTGCTAGAGCTTAGATGGTTAAGAAGATGACACTGCGTTTTTATATTTCTTTCTTTTTCTCTCTTTTTTTTTTTTAAGAAAATTTTCTTCACAGGCTTCAAGCATCCTAAATCAAAAGACAGCAATATTCATTCAACCTTAGGGAAGAATCTCCTAAAACAAGATTAAATGTCACTGCTAAAACAGATCAATGGTAACACATTTGCGTGAGTCACTACTATCCACAAGACAAAAAAGCTTTTATTAATTCCTGAAGGTGCACTGAATTGTTCCTGTCCACTGAGTTCTGAACTATAGCTCTTGTTCTAAATGTCTCATTACATAATATGAGTGACACAATCAAAGCATGCTCTCCAACACTGTCCTTCTCAAGTCCATTTTTTGTTGGCATGCACTCCTGTGATAAGACTTAACATTTTAACAAACATAAAATAAGTTTTGCACACACATTCACACGTTTCTCTCTCTCTCTCTCTCTCTCTCTCTCACACACACACACACACACACACTATTTTTTTTCCAAATATATACATCAGGGAGTCATTTGCTGGATGTACCCAAATGATGTAATGATGTAACAGGTATTTCTATTACTAATTTGTAGATTTTAGTCAGGCTTTATGGTCCATTTGAAGGCCCTGTGTTTACATTTTGTAGGCTGCCATCTAGGTGCCAGATAGCTGAATGCATCTTATGTTACTGATGAGGTCATCTTTGAGTAGCCTGCTGAGAACAGCAGGACTATCACCAGGCTCAGGAAATGAGGCACATTCATGAAAATGTGTGTCTTCATTCGTATCCTTTCATAATTTATTTCCAAGAGTTTTCACTCTATAATCAATGCACTTTGGATCTCTGATAAGCACATTATAAATTGTTTTGCATTACATCACATTGATGCCCACTATATTAGAGTTCTCCCATTGTTCTAACAAAGCATCTTATTCATCTCCACGTAATCCTCATGACTCATTGGTTTATATAAGAAATTTAGTCTTATACTTTCAATGTAATAAAACAAAACACAAAATATTGATTAACTACTTTAAAAATTAGAAAAGAAGCTTTATATGTAGCATCAAAAAATTGACTTGGCTGTGTGCTGATAATTTCATGGTGTAAAAGGTGACTCAGTTTGACAATATTTGAAATTTGACTACATAATCAGTGGCAGAAAAATTGACCTCTTCGAACATATTTAACTCATGTGTAATATTCTGTAACAGTAGATCACTCACTCAACCAGATGGAGAAAGGCATGTTGAAGTGCTTAGTAAAAAGAAAAGCAATATAAAATGCTAATACTAACAATATGTGTCTCTCTCTATATGTACAATGCAATATTAAATTCATATTATAATTATCTCAATTCCAAGTTATTACCACAGAATCACAAAAATTTGGAATTCTTACAAGAATAGTTTGCTTTACAAAAATTATATGTTCCTCATGGTAATAATATATATCATTTTATTTTACTGATGACAGCTCTGAACAAAAATATGTGGTATTTAAAGTCAGTCGGAGAAAGACAACTATCATATGATCTCCCTGATATGAGGAAGTGGAGACGCAACATGGGGGGTTGGGGGGGTAGGAAAAGAAGAAAAAAAACAAGATGGGATCAGGAGGGAGCCAAACCATAAGTGACTCTTAATCTCACAAAACAAACTTAGGGTTGCTGTGGGGAGGAGGATCGGGAGAGGGGGTGGGATAATGGACATTGGGGAGGGTATGTGCTATGGTTAGTGCTGTGAAGTGTGTAAACCTGGTGATTCACAGACATGTACCCATGGGGATAAAAATACATTATATGTTTATAAAAAAATAAAAAAATTTAAAAAATGTGGTATTTAGAAGCTGGAATGACAAAGATAACAGAGTGCAAGTCTAATGATTTTTTGCTTTTTTTCCCCTTCTGTTACTATTCACTAATATATTACTTCTTTTCTTGAAATATTTAAAAGCCCTATGAATGGTTAAAATTAGACTTTATATTTGCTATATATATTATATAATATGATATAATATCGTATGATAATAATAGCTGGGATGGGAGCTATGCTTAAAAAATTTCTGATATTTTGCTAGAAGCAAATTACTATCAACTTGAAGTAGATTTTGATAAGTTAGAGATGTACACTGAAATCACTACAGAGACCACCAAAAGAGTAACACAAGGAAGTATTGTTTAAAAATTAACAGAGGGGGTGTCTGGGTGGCTCAGTGGGTTAAGCTTCTGCCTTCAGCTCGGGTCATGATCTCAGGGTCCTGGAATCGAGCCCTACATCGGGCTCTCTGTTCAGCAGGGAGCCTGCTTCCCCCTCTCTCTCTGCCTGTCTCTCTGCCTACTTGTGATCTCTCTCTCTCTCTAATAAATAAATAAAATCTTTTTAAAAAGTTAACAGAAGAATCAAAGTGATAAAGGAATTAATCGCTGTATTAAAATAATGGTGTAACAGAACAAGAAAAGGGGGGGAAGCACTCAGAGAAAACAGAAAACAAATAGCAAATGGCAAACCATATTAACTTTTATACTAAATGTGAAAGAATTAAATACTCCAAATATATGGCAGAGTCAAACTGTCAAGAAAGGAAGAATCAATTATTTACTCTCTATAAAAAAGTACATTTTAAACTCAAAAACAAAAATAAGTTAGAAGTAAAAAAGATGGAAGAAGATACACCATGAATATAGTAACATGAGAGAATTGGAGTAGCTATATTAACATCAGATAAAACAAACTTTAAGGAAATAAATATTATTAGACACAGGAGACACATAAAACATCAATACAGTGGGAAAAAGTACACATATAAATGTATCTGAACCTAGTTGAATGTCATTTCTCAGCTCAAAATATGTAGTTGCAAATTACTGGCAAAATGCATCCCCTTAGCTATAGTCTGTAAATAATTTGCTCTCTTTTGACTTATTCCTGCTTGTTTTCTGCTAATTCAGTTAGGACTCTTAGCATAACCTTTATTTCAAACATTCTCCCTGCACCATGGCTCCTCATTTTGTGCATTGCATGACCCCTCCCCCTACTTTATGTCATGGCCAGCTTTGTCTATTAAGCCTCTGTTTACTTCAGAGGATGCTACAGAAGATGCTGACACATTTCATGTTGATTTTATTATTACAAAAGGTCACAAATGTATGAGACCAAAGACCTGAAACAAAAAACCTTTGTGGTGGGACGCCTGGGTGGCTCAGTTGGTTGGGCAGCTGCCTTCGGCTCAGGTCATGATCCCAGCATCCTGGGATCGAGTCCCACATCGGGCTCCTTGCTCAGCAGGGAGCCTGCCTCTGCCTCTGCCTGCCACTCTGTCTGCCTGTACTTGCTCTCTCTCTCTACCTCTCTCTCTGACGAATAAATAAATTAAAAAAAAAACAAAACTTTGTGGAGAAATGGATTGATCACAGAAAGTGAGGGACCAAGAGTTTGAAAAGCCAAACAGATGCCATCCCTAAACTTCTCTAACTTTGTCATTTAGTTTACTTTGAGGATTTTCTTTTCATTTTTGGTGTCCCCTTTTCCTCTCCTTTTCAACAAAATAATGCCTAAGTTGTACCATACCCAATGCCACTCTTCAATATTTTTGGCAATTCCACATTGGATAACAAATCCCAGAATAATTTTAGACATTACATAAAAATATTCTAGTTCTGATTGCCAGCTATGAAGTGTTGAAAATACAGTTCTTCTGTGCCACGGAATGATACTGTGAAGGCAAAGAGCCTTTTGGAAGTACTAATAAGATAGATAATAAACAATTCCAGAGCTGGGATTTGTTTAAGAAAGACAATCCATATTCACTAACTCAGAATAATAAACATGAATTTTAAGAGACAGTTAATGGCCTGGACCATAACTCTCCCAAATCCATTGGGTCTTTTGGCTAGCACTAAAGAGAATGTTGAACTTGAGCACGTCTGAAAATTCTGAAATGCCTTGACTCAATTATGATTATAATTTGTTTCTTTCCAGTCTAAGTGAATGATATACATGGAAACAAAATGCAGAATTTTAAAATCCATTTCTGTTACTCCTATCCCAATATCACCTTTTGTTCCATTTTGGACACTAACGTTTGCATGGTTTCACTTAGATTGTTGGTCGACAAAATAAATGTCAAAAGCAAGAACAAAGAAATGGTAATATTCACCAAAAAGTCCATTTCTCCAAAATGTCAGCACTCCTTTGTCAAGGTTAATAGTTAGGGGAACAAAGGAAAATGTGCTGAAGTTAAATTCTTTTATTTTTTTCTTTCTCTTCGCAATCCAAAATCTGAAATACATCTTCTTTCTTTTTCCTTTTCTTTTTCTTTCTTTCTCTCTCTCTCTTTTTTTCCTACATGGGGAGGATCATTATGTAATATGTATCATGCATTTTTTTCATTTGAAAAAAAATTGCTAAATAATAGGAGTGACCACTCATAGAAAACTTACTATTTGCCAGTTGTCTTCCTGATTTTTTTAAATTTCACTACAATCTCTTGTATCAGTACCATTATGAGCTTCATGATATAGAAGAGAAGACCAAGAACCAGATAAAGGAAGCAACTAGCTAGGAAATGGATAAGGACAGAGGTAATTTGGTTTCAGAGGCTGTGCTCCTAATCTCTATGCTTATAAAACAAAACAAACGAATTACAAGCGAAGATATCTCAAAAAGACTAAAATTTACTTTTTATTATTGCTGATACTTAATATATTTGTCAACACATCAGCAGTCCAACTAAATTATCTAGGTCTTATATTCAAACAGCTACAAAGACATAACAGTGGTGCATTACTGGAAGATTTTTTTAATTTGTTGACTTCTAAGGGTTTGCTACTAATTAATAGATGCTTTACTTGGCAGAATGTGTTCCTGCATTTTGGAGAAGTGAATAAGGTTTTGGAAATAGCAGGAAGACCCAGGATGTAAAAAAACAAAAACAAAACAAAACAAAACAAAAAAAACCTACAGGATAAAAAATGATAAAAAATGTAGTTTATATTAAGAAATGGAAGGACTAAAATAATTTAAGCTAAGCTTCATCTCCTCAAAGTGCTTTTAAGTGAAACTACTTACCATATGAATATACAGTTTAGAAACACTATATGAACACTAAGAGTTTTTAGAAAAGCATTTCATAATGTTCCCAAAGCCATCTGACATTATTCTTTGCATTTGTAAGAATAATTGTGATCATCTCTTCCATTTCTACTTCTTTCTTTAAAGGCATTATATTTAATATTTTTCCTATCCCTTAAAATTAGTACTCTTGTGATCTAATACGCTTTTCTACCTACTTGTCTTTTACTTTTATATATCTGCTTTATATATAAAGAACCTTGGTTTGAACTGCTCAACAGGTCATACAGATACCAGCTCATTAAAAACTCTACTGTGCGACAGTCTGCAGACATTTTAGAAATTGTGCCACTTTTCACTTAGAACAGAGAGTTTAAGGCTTGTGAAGATCACCCTGTGGGTTTTCCATCAGAGATGTGATTTACTATAAGAATCTTGGTTCTGAAGTAACGAGTTCAGTTTCTTCTGAACTTTAATTCATGAGATGTGTAACTTAGAGTGACAAAAACTACAGGATATGAGAGTAACAATATGGATTTATGTGTGTGGAAGCATTTTATTCCGTAGAAATAAGAAAGGAAGGATGGACCCAAATATCTCTCAAAGCCTTTAAGCCTGTATTCAGTTGCTTATTAAAAAGTAATGTAGAACTTTTGACTTAAATTACTATTGACACAGGAAACAGGTTTGGCAGTAAAATCAAAAATGTTCTTAGTTGATGACTATCAAATAAATGAATTAAAATAACAGTAACAGTATAAGTTACCATTTTGGAAATGCTCTGAATATGAGCAATAGGCTAATAAAAGTTCAGATAGATGTGGGGCTCTGTGTGTGTGTGTGCATGTGTGTGGACATGTGCATATGGCATGAGGTTGAACATGTATGGCAATAATCACCACAAACTGCATGACTTTGAGAGTCTAAAACTAACAGTTAAGTTAGTACTTCTCTTGCTTATAAGTCTTCCACCTGCACATGATTCTCACCTTTTATCCCATATTAGATATTATCAATTAGGATGCTTAATATTCATTAGCCTCTCTCCCAATAGATGCGCTCAAGACCCTGCCTTCCTATATGAAACAAACAAAATAACAACCTCTTATATTCCCCTTCTCCATGCCAAAATGCTTATGTAACTTTTAATTTTTCATATCCAAAACAATTATGGAAAAGGTATCCTCCCCTCTTTCTACTTTCTTATGCCCATCTAATTCTCCAACTTTTACCAATTGAATGGGAACGTTGGGATAAATTTCAAGAACTAATCTTCCAAATGCTAAATGGAAAGGGGCTTTTTCTTTACTTTCTTAGAGTCTACTTGTCTGTAAAGTGATATTTGGTACTTTCCCTATGCTCTCGTTTAAGAAGCCCTCCCAGTGTTGGTATATCTTTATTTTTTTTTTATCTTCTTGAAAATTTCTAAAAATATTCTCAAATATTTTACTATCTTTTTAACTATCTTCTTGGACATTTATAAGAATTTTCCTCTTTTTGCCTCCAAAATGTAGTGATTAGGGACCAGTGATCATTCACATGAAAACGTAGTATAGGGGCACCTGGGTGGCTCAGTGGGTTAAGCCTCTGCCTTCAGTTTGGGTTGTGATCCCAGGATCCTGGGATCAAGCCCTGCATCGGGCTCTCTGCTCAGCAGGGAGCCTGCTTCCTCCACCCACCCCAACCCCTGCCTGCCTCTCTGCCTACTTGTGATCTCTGTCTGTCAAATAAATAAATAAAATCTTAAAAAAAAAAGGTAGTCTAAAAAAGTTTGAATATATTCCTGAACCCACTGCCTTTGCAATTCAATCCACTTTACATGTGCATTCAATATTAACCTTCTTAATTATTATTTTCAACTCAGCATTACTGAGTTGCATTCAGATAGTTATTTCCAGCTTCTTTTATACAAACTTCTTTATCACTCTACAAATCTCAATGCCTCAGTCTCACCATCTGCACCTAATATAGCCAAGGTGATGGTTCATAATGTTTGCTGAGTTCAATGTCATTTCTCAGCTCAAAATATGTAGTAGCAAATTACTGGCAAAATTCATCCCGTTAGCTATAGTCCGTAAATAATTTGCTCTCTTTTGACTTCTTCCTGCTTGTATTCCACTAATTCAGTTAGGATTCTTAGCATAACCTTTATTTCAAACATTCTCCCTGAACCATGGCTCCTCATTTTGTGCATTGCATGGCCCCTCCCCCTACTTTAAGTCATGGCCAGCTTTGTCTATTAAGCTTCTGTTTACTCCTCGCCTTTGATGATTCTAGTTCATACCAAAGCCCTTTCTCAAACTTCTTTGGCTCTATCTATCTGTCATCTATCTATCTATCTATCTATCTATCTATCTATCTTATCTAATCTTAGCTATAGAGTTGGTGATGATGAAGAGGAGGATTTTGTGTAGCTAGACTATTTTTTTAGCGATTTTATTTATTTATTTATTTAATTGCTAGATATTGAGAGAGAGAGAGAGAGGAGGGGGAGAGAGAAAGGAGGGGGAGAGAGAGAGAAGAGAAGAGGAAGAGGACCAAGAAGACTGCTGAGCACAAGCCCGACACGGGACTTAATCTCATGATCCTGAGATCATGACCTAAGCTGAAATCAAGAGGTGGTCACTGGCCCTTAACCTACTGAGCCACCCAGGCACCCCTAGTGTAGCTAGGTTTAAACAATCTTAGGTACGACATAAACATAGAGAAGATACTTTGAAACAATCCATGCATCAGGAAAATTGAATTTCATCAAATTTCCTGACACCTAGGAAAATGTAATCTCTTATACCAATGCACATATGGTAATACAAAATTTAATGTTAAATTTCTGTTCCTTTAAATTTGAAGTTACAAGTATAGACCTAATACTTTGAAATGTCAGAGGAACAAACAAGTATTTAATGTAAGATTTTTTTAAATTTTGAGGCTTTTTTCTTCATTCCTAACCAAAGAAGTCCTGAAAGGTACTTCATCTAGAAAGGATTATGTCAAATTCAAAAGGACCAATTAATTTCACAGTTGGCAAGTATCACCTGACAAGTCATGGAACACACAGATATCTACTCAGCTTTCAGGCTAGCCAAAGCACAGCATAGTCAGGACCAAACAAACTCAAACCCACAGGACTTTTCTGAGGATTACTCACAATTTGGTGTGAGTGAACGGCTAGACTGAGCTTAGGTGAACTGACCTGGAAAAGCCAGGGAGTCTGATGATCTATCAGATCTTAGTTTTAAAACATTAAATTTACTGCCATTATATAGCCCATATCTTTGTTTCCCAAAGGCCTAACCCAAAATGCAACTATAATTTTTCATTCAGAACTTAAATGGTCACTAAGTACTTTCTGGGATACTTTCTTAAGATGGTTGAAATAGGAAAATTAAATTTTCTGAAAGCCAGTGCTCACATGAATTCTATCATAACCACAAATATTCACAGTGTCATCTAACAACCTCAACTTTTGCTTTCATGATAATTTCAAAAGAGTTAATTGCTGTGAGGTGACTTAAATTCTCTGCCTAGAGTTTAATGGGTAGGATAAAACTAAAATAATATAGTAATTAAGAAAAATGGGTTTGAATTCTTTAGTTAGAATTTTGGCTTCACCATTTACAAGTGTTACGACCTTAAAGAGATCACTTAACCTCTTTGTGCCTCAGGTTTTCACCTGTATGACCAAAACAGTAACTCTCTCATACGCTGATTGTTGAGATTAATCAATATGAAATGTAGGGTGCCTGGGTGGCTCAGTGGTTTAAAGCCTCTGCCTTCAGCTCAGGTCATGATCACAGGGTCCTGGGATTGAGTCCTGCATTGGGCTCTCTGCTCAGCAAGGAGCCTGCTTCCTCCTCGCTCTCTCTGCCTGCCTCTCTGCCTACTTGTGATCTCTGTCTGTCAAATAAATAAATAAAATCTTTTAAAAAAAAATGAAATGTGGAATACTTCGAATATTGCCTAAAACAGAGTAGGCACAAAAAGAACACCAACGATGATAATAATGATGATGATGATAATATTGATGATGATGATGATGGTGATAATGATGATGATGATGATGGTGATAATGATGATGGTGATGATGGTGAGGGCTATTCTATAGACACATCTGCCAAGGTGTACCAACTGATTCTATCAATGATAATTGCACACAATAGTAGTTACTTATTTTTGCATCCACATTTTCCCTTTTAGAAAATGCAGCTCTCCATGAAAATTACTTTTGTTCTACGTGACATTTGACTTGGTGTTTTATTGCTAATTGGCTAGAATAATATAAGAAAAATAAGAGGAAGTTGCCTTCACAAATCTTTATTCTCTGCAGTGTAAAATAGAGCAGACAAATCTGATAGGACACACATTGTGAGGAAAAGGGATGCAAACCCAGGGAAGCAGTGATCTGTAAGTGGGAGCAGTTGACAATGAGTTGATATGGTCAGCATGGAAAATGGGGCAACATGAAGATACATTACAGTTTTCCATCTAGCAATCAAGAACCGAAATATGGGGCGCCTGGGTGGCTCAGTGCATTAAAGACTCTGTCTTTGGCTCAGGTCATGATCCCAAGGTCCTGGGATCGAATCCCACATCAGGCTCTCTGCTCGGTGGGGAGCCTGCTTCCTTCTCTCTCTGCCTGCCTCTCTGCCTACTTGTGATATCTGTCAAATAAATAAATAAAATCTATAAAAAAATGAAATCTTAAAAAAAAAGAACTGAAATATGTAGTAGAATGAGTGAATGTTAAAAGTTAACAAGATATTAAAGAGTAAGTTTCAGAGGTGTGAAGTGACCCATTCATGTTACACAACAAGAAAGCAGAAACAATGAGGAATTTTTATGTATGATTTTCTCAATATCAATCTAATATTCTTTCCTCTACCTTACAGGATGGGTTCAAAAAGGAACTGCCACTAGTTCCAAAGTGTAAATGTATTTACAAATGTTCATAGAATAAAACTAAAGTTACAACATGTCAATTCTGTCCTCTATTAACAGATAGTATAATTTGTCATGTAGAGTGACACTTCCTTTAACCCTTAATTTTTCCTTTATTTTTAAAAAAGATTTTATTTATTTATCTGAAAGAGAGAGAGAGAGAGGAGAGCATGAGCAGGGGGAGGGTCAAAGGGACAAGCAGACTCCCTGCTGAGTGCAGAATCCAACACAGGGCTCAACCCCAGGACCCTGAGATCAAGACCTGAGCTGAAGTCAGACACTTAACCGACTGAGCCATAGAGGCACCCCTACTTTTTCCTTCAAACTATAGCAATTTTCACGTGCTTTGTTAAACAGTTAATCATGTTAAAAAGTATAAAGTCAGAAAGGGCTAAAATGGATATTCAGAATGGGAAGATGATTATAACAGTAAAAAAAAAATAAGTAACAAAACAAGAAAAAGGTGCGAGGAAATGGGAAGAATTACAAGTATATATGGGATGATCCTCCAAAGAGAAACAATTCCTAGTACAAGAGAGAAGCATGCTCCATAAAAATTGCTAAGTGATGCAGTTTTATAATTTCTTTTTTTTTTTTTTTTTTTTAAGATTTTATGTATTTATTTCTCAGAGTGAGAGAGAGAGAGAGAGAGAGAGCACAGGCAGACAGAGGCAGAGGGAGAAGCAGGCTCCCTGCCAAGCAAGGAGCCCGATGTGGGACTCGATCCCAGGACGCTGGGATCATGACCCGAGCCAAAGGCAGCCGCTTAACCAACTGAGCCACCCAGGCGTCCCAGTGATGCAGTTTTAAAAGGAAATTAAATTTTAGAAAGTAATTCTTAAAATGAATAATCTTTTAGTCACATGACCAGAGAAGATAACATCAAAGTAAAATGCTCATTCATCTAATGATACTTCTGGAAACATTTTCATTTTCCTTTATAAATTCATCAAATATTTATTGAGGGGTGACTATGTTTCATGAACTTTTCAACATGCTTACGATTCATCAGTAAACAAAACCAATAATCCTGCCCCCTTGGAGTTTCCATTGTAGTGTGTACTGAATAGTAGGGAAGGGAAGGGGAGAGAGGGAAAGGAACTAGACAATAAATCAGGAATAAAATAAATATATATCATGTTTTCTGTTAGAGACAATAGTAATTCAAATTGAAAAATAAAAAAATAGGGGCACCTGGGTGGCTCTGTGGGTTAAGCCTCTGCCTTCAGCTCAGGTCATGATCTCAGGGTCCTGGGATCAAGCCCCGCATAGGACTCTCTGCTCAGCAGGGAGCCTGCTTCCCCCTCTCTGTCTCTGCCTGCCTCTCTGTCTACTTGTGATCTCTGTCTGTCAAATAAATAAATAAAATCTTTAAAAAAAATAAAAATAAAAAAATAAACTGTGACGTTAAGAAAGTAGTGTGTGAGGGGAATATTTTAAATAGAGCAGTCAGCTTTTCAGGGACCTGAGCAAACAGTGCAGGTGAAGGCATTTATCACGTAGATACCTAAAAAGACAGTTCCTGGACTAATAAACATCCAGGACACAGTCCTTAGGATGAGGCTCGAGTTCAGGATCTTTAGGATGTCCAGTGTACCCAGATTGATGGAACTGATGGGGAGAATCATAAAAGATGAGTCCCCAAAGTCAAATTATGTGTGGGATTCAAAGTCAGTACAAGGGTTTCGACTTCTATCCTGAAGTAAATGTGGCGGCCATGGAGTGTATGGGGCAGAGGAGAAAATGAATTGGCTAATTTGGAAAAATATCACTGTGTCTGTGTTGAGAAGAGATAGTGGGAGGGTAAGAGGGGTTAACACTGAAGCCCAGTAATCCAACTTATACTGGACTAGAAAGTGGGGAGTTTGTTGTTAAAAGGATAAGTCTGATATGGTGCTGGTGATGAAACTTTTATCAAAAGCCGCAGCTTGTTCTATAGATCCAAAGACCTTTAAATTTACATCTAAGTGAGTAGCAAAGCAAGGGCTAAGGAAACTACAGGAACTAAAATTTCTCTTAGTTATGGGTTTCAACAGATTGTCAATGCAGAAGAAAATAACCTAAAGATGTTTATTGTTTTAAAAGTCAGCACGGAAAAGAAAAGGAGGTCTGGATCAGCTCTTACTTGGTGAAACTATGTTTAATTACTAAAAGAGACAGCAACTTTAAACTCCCTTTGGTGATTTTGGATAGAAAAGCACAAAGATACACAAAAGGCTATCTGAGCTATTTGGGAGTGGCAAAAGTTTTCTGTACTAAACTTTTTTATTTTTCTTCCTGGTGTAAGAAGTCCATTTTTTCATACCATAGAAAAAAAATAGTTGCTTTATTTTTAGCATCCTGAATATATTATAGAGACTAATAAAAACAACATGAGATGGTTATTTATATGAAATGTTTCCAAATAATCCAAATATCTCTCAAGTATCATTTCCAACGTGGACTAACTTGTCTCCTCCACATTGTTGTATAAAGAACTGATACATATACATATATATATGTATATGTATAAGAGTAATAAGAATGTGTGACAATCAATTTCAATGTCATAAATTATCTCCTTCTTCTTTCTCCTGCTCCCACTTGTTTTCTTCCTTTCACCTTCTCTCTTCCTTTCCCTCTCTTGTTTTCTTCCTTCCCTTTTTCCAGATATCCAGGTTTACATTTTAAGATCATCTTTTTGAATAAAGAGAAAATATTTAAAAAAAAAATGGTACTGGGAAGAAGTTTTTGAAGATAATCATGAACAGAAGACAGAAAAGAGCATTTAGAGCAATTACAAGCAGAAAAAGACAATGTGTGGAGGGCAAACACCATCAATCAAAATTGTTTTAAAAGTCAAGAAATACAGTGTTAACAAAGGAAGGAGAAAAGAATAAAATCAAATGCTATTTGAGACAATCTTGTCATAAATATTGTTACCGGACCAAACGCTATTGCTGTTTTTCAAATTCTAATGTCATTTAGAACAAGAGAGATACAAGAGCAACAGCAGTGATCTAAACTTCAGGAGAGTATTAGCAAGTAGGGAACCACCATGATTCCAAATTCAGAGAGCACAAAGACAGTCTGAAGATTTTTAGATATCTTAAAACATGTGGGAAGGAGGATATTAGAAAAATAAGCAGCCATGATATACACACAAAATGAATACCATATGGTATTCTTCATTCACATACAATATCTTTCACCACTTTGCTCCTGACTGCAATCTCTAATCACTCCCACCTACTCAGGTCCTATTCTCAACTTGTACTGAGTTAGCAGAGTCAAACCCCTCAAATGGATATGAAAGAAAAGGCTTTTGTACCTCCCACAAAGCAAGTTAAATGTTAAAATCCCTTTTTTCCCCCCATTATATCAATGAGAATAGAGTAAAAGAGAGGCTGTTTTATAGCAGATAAAAAGATTATCAATAGGCGGCAAAGGGACTATAGGTAGGAAAAATTGTCATTATATAGAAGTATTTTATTCACTATAAAACTTTAAAATTATGTTACAATATGAATATGATTGACCTTAGAATATGGACTAAATAGATTGTTTATTCTAATTACAGATGACATGACTTTTGGGATTTTACAGATGGACAATAAAATGAAAAAGCTGATGCTACGCCATCCTCTAATCTGAATTTTTTTTTTAAGATTTTATTTATTTGACAGAAAGAAAGAGAGATCACAAGTAGAGAGGCAGGCAGAGGGAGAGGGAGAAGCAGGCTCCCTGCTGAGCAGAGAATCTGATGGGGGGCTCAATCCCAGGACCCTGAGACCAAGACCCGAGCCGAAGGCAGAGGCTTAACCCACTGAGCGACCCAGGCGTCCCCCACAATGTGAAATTTAAAATAATTGTTTTATTTATTTAATTGTCCAGACAAGATTCTTTCATCAGTGTAATTAAATTTTTTTCTAAAGCAATGACATAGCCAGAGTTTATTTTTCTTTACTTACTTGAATACATCCAAAGTTAAAAAGATCAATTATCACAAAATAGCCATACCACATTTTGTTTTAAATCCCTATATCCCCAGTAATGTCGCTGAAGCTTCACACCCTTATTCTTACAGAGCTTTTTAACACCAACATAATATCTTAGATTAACATTCCAGGGTCTGTTCTGTTGTGTTGAGCTTCTTAGAAAATAAAAATAAAAATTAGAATACATGCCCATATACGGAAATTTGTGGAAAAGATCATGATTTCAACCCTAAGTAAGTATCCTGTGGTATTTTATACTTAACTCTCAATTTACACAATTAATATTTACTATAATATATTAGGATTCAAAGGACTGAAATTATTCTTTGAATATAGTGGCTGAATCCATAACAAACACCCATAAGCATGGCAAGATGCAAATATTTAAATATGTAAATCAAAATATGTGACACAATTTAATTAATATGAAACCCAATTTTATTACTGAAAGTGGCATTTATTCATCCCTTGTGTGTGGTTAATATGCTAGTCTCTGTTCAAAGTAAGTTTAGTAAAATCTCTTTTTTTAAAACTAAATATATGTTTTATTACTAAAAGTGACATTATCAACTGTTTCTATCAGAACTATTCATAATATATCATTCCAAATAACTATTGCAGCTTAAAAGTGGAAAATTGAGAAGACTGCACATTTATCCCACAATGCAGCTGAAACTCAAAACATTTTTGAGAACTCTCTTTTGACACTGCCACAAGAGACATTTTATGAGCCACAAGAGAAAATTTTCCTCAGTGCTTTAAATCCATGACTCTTTTTTTTTTTTTATTCTCTTCTTTTCATCCCTAAATGGCCTTTCTTATTTGGTAATTCATTTTAGCCACCAGGTTTGATGCTAGATAATTTATTTAAAGATTTTATTTATTTATGACAGAGAGAGATAGCGATAGAGGGAATATAAGCACTGGTTGCTAGAGAGGGAGAGCAGGCTCCCTGCCAGGCAGGAAGCCTGATGTGGGCCTTGATCCCAGGACACCTATGTTCATGACGCAAGCCGAAGGCAGACCACTTAACAACTGAGCCACCCAGTGTCCCCAACTCTGGATAATTCTTAACAACTATGAAAATTCAGCTTAGGAAAGTTCAATTCACCTTGGGAAGAAAAAATCAAAATGGGTTGCTACTGCATTTATTTAAAGAATGGGTCGTAGGTTCTGAAGGCATGATTTGGTACCTTCACAGAATATCAGACATACTACTTTATAAACAGGTCTCACAAACAATGTAACTTAAAAGTGAAGGAGAAGCAAGAGATACTCAGAAGTCTTTGGAGAGTAGGTATGGCAATATGGTAAGAAGATAGAAGCTGTATATTTTGAGAGGTTTTACTTTTAAGAAATTGGTTTCACCACACAGGATTTCCTTTATTAAAATAAATATCATAGACTATATTGACTCAATATATCTTAATACAGAGCAGTGTGACATTGTGGTTAAAAACCTGAACTCTGAAGTTAGACAGTGAAAGTTGAAATCTGGCTCCAAAGCTTATTACCTGAGTGACGCTGGGCAAATTTCAGACAGTGGAGATAACTGTTGAAAGTATTAAATGAGATAATCTAAATAAAGCTGTTTAGCATGGTGTCTGGAAACACAGTATGTATTAAGTAATTCAGTCTTACCATTTTTCTCTCTGCTTCTTAGCTTGTGCCTGTGTGTACAGTTTTGTTAATACATCAAAGTTTACATAGATTGATGATGCTAAATGGGTTTCAAGGGTAGTTTATATTGACGTGAACTTTACTGCTTTTATTACAGAAAAAGAAATCAGTTAGAGTAAATACTACCTTCCTGATAGGAAAAATAATAATATAGATAGATAGATAGATAATCCAATGGGGAAAGACAAGACATTTTGGTCTTGAGACTTTAATAGTTCCTTGTCAATTAGAAGATTTACTGAGTTGCTACATAATAAACAAAATGAAGTAATCACAATTACCCAAGACATAAATCTACTGTGGTTCAAGCCCTGATAAAAACTAGCACAATGTTTTAAAGTCTTTCTTTTTGGGGCTTAGGGGTAAACATAATGTGAAAACAAAAATAAAATAATCTTATGTCCAAAAGAAAAACTGATACAGAAAAATGCAGTTACACTGTAACACTATCTCAGATTTTAGGTAGGCAAAACTGAGAGTAATTGCTACTTAGTGGTATCAGAATTGTTATTTAAGGCTAGATAGTGTACAAAGCAATTACATTTTCCTGTTTGATATACAGTGTTAGACAAGCTCCTGTCCAACATGTTTTCTTTAAAATTCTGCCTATATCATTTTAATGGTAATTATCTATGAGAAACTGGGTTCTGAAGCTGGATATATTGAGATTCAAATCCTGACCCCACCACTTCTTGCTGTCACATTGAGCAGAAGACTCAGATCAATATCCTCATTTGTCATAAAATCTTCCAACAGTGCTGTGATGATTGAATGAGATAGTCCATTTACAGACTTTTGCAAAGTGTTTGCACATATTGCACATTTAAAAACTATTTCTATTTATTATTATTTTATTATTATATCACTATTTTTCTTTAGTTCATTTTCGTTTTAGATTCCCAGACTAAGCTCTCCTGGCATTCCATTTTCTGTTGATAGTTTCATTATGCTCTTTTATCTAAATGTCAATCATCTTAGAAATTTCCCCTTTTTTCTTTCCCACATATAATCATCAATCACCAACTTCTGCAATTTATGCCATATAATCCCTCTTCTGTCTTTTCTTTTCATCCACATAACCAACGTATTAATTCAGTTTAGATAAGTATAATAATTTTCTTACTATTCTCCCTAATATCTGTTTCCCTGTCACTTCACACTGATTATTCTTGCTCAAAATGGGTTTCAGCATCCTATTACAAACTGGTTCCACAATTTTAATGGTTTACTGCTGCCTTTATGTAAAATTATAAACTTCAAGTTTCTAAAATCTAGAATTTGCATACTTCTTTAAACGTATTATCATCTTTTATTGCCCTCTTAAAATTATCTCTTCTTTGATCATTTTGCACAGCATACTTCTAATATGTAGTGTTTATCTACATGGAAAGACTTTCTCCAAATGAATATACTAGCCTCAGACAATTTACCAACACTATACTTTGTCTATGTAGGGGTCTCTAAATGTATAATTTTCAGTAAATTCTTATAAGGTTGAACGGTTGTTTTTACAAACCAGTTAGTGGTTAATTATATGTTGTTTTTTATCTGTTCTGTGATGTTAAATTGAGCTATATCCTATACTTTTTACTCATTTTAAGAATCTGCAGCATACTGGGATGCCTGAGTGGCTCAGTTGGTTAAATGTCTGCCTTTGGCTCAGGTCATGATCCCGGGTCCTGAGATCAAGTCCCAGGTCTGGCTCCTTGCTCAACAGGGAGCCGGCTCCTTGCTCAACAGGGAGCCTGCTTCTCCCTCTGCCTGCTGTTCCCCTTTATTCCCTCTCTCTGACAAAAACAAAAACAAAAACAAAAACCTTAAAAAAAAAAACCAAAAAGCAGAGAGCTGATATTTAAAAGAAAAAAAAAAAGATTTTACAACACACATTACTCTATAGGATTGTATGGCTTCCTCTGCACCTCTGATATACAGCCTTAAAACACTCACAAACAAATATTTTAAGAGAATCAATACATAACAAAACTCAGTCCTTGAGTCCTCACCAAGATAGAGTAACAGGGACTAGATTGACTATATCATGAGAAAAATAAGAACAAGAAACAAACAAACAAAAATGTATGAAAGAGCAGTTTTTAAGTTGCTGAATACCAGGCAACAAAAACAGTGAACCTTAAGAAAAGGGAAATGGCTAAGATGAGTATTTCAGTGTAACATCTTCCTGCCTTTAGATTTCCCTGGTGGCAAAATGGGGAGGAAGAAACAGGGACAGAGCTCAGGAGACTCCCTAATTTCAGAAGCTGAAGCTGAAATTCCAGGGAAACTAAACTGACTAGAGTTCTCAGGAAAGAATACCAGAGAGGAGAGAACCACATAGAAAGAGAGAAAAAGGTCATCTGTGAAAGATCCCCTCCTTCAGGTTTCAGCAGAGCACTAATATCCCATGAGTGAGAAACCCTCTTAAAGCCAAGGAAAGAACTACCCAAAAGTATGGGAGGCATCATGTTTGGTACTCACACAAGGCTAGGAAAAATGCTTGCTCCCACCAGCCAAATTGGAAAACATCAAGATTCATGAAGCATTAGGTAAAGTACATGTAAGTGTCTTACCTCAGTAGTGAGGAATACTCAACCCTTGGTTTAACAGTGCTGTGATTTCACAGAAAAGATCTTAAAAGCAAAATTCACAAGGATAAAACTGCTTCCTAATAATGTAACAGTGCACCATAAAAAAAGCTCAAGAATATTTATAGGAATACACAAATACCTAGAACTTAAGAAAGTGAAAGTCACAATGATTGGAATTAAAAAAAAAAATTACAAGTCTTGTAGAAATATACAACTCATAATGAAGATGAAAATCAGTCAATCAAAATCAACCCAGAACTATCATAGATGTTAAAATTAGTAGGCATGGCCATTAGAAGTGTTATTAAAGCTGTATTTGATATATTCAAAAGGTCAAATATATAATGGGAGATACAAAAAGGCTCCAAATAAAATTCTAACGATAAAAATTACAACATTTGATAGGGTGCCTGGCTGGCTCAGTCTATAGAGGGTGCCAGGGTCGTGAATTCAAACCCCATGTAGGGGTGTAGAGATTACTTAAAAAAAAAATTACAGCATCTGATAATAAAAAATGCACTGTTTTGAATTGGTGCAGATCAGATACTACAATGAAAAAGATTCATGAACTTGAAGGCATAGCAACAGAAACTACCAAAATGAATACAGAGAAAAACAAAAAGTGAAGAGCATTAATGAACACCAGGACTACTTCGATTTGCCTAATATATGTGTTACTGAAGTTCCCAGTGGGGGGCAGGAATATTGAAAAAAAAATAACTGAAATTTTTCCACATCTGATGAAAACTGAAACCCCACATATCCAAGATCAATAAATCCCACTCAAAAGAAAAAGAAAACTCCATCAAGGCACATCATAAACTGTTCAAAACCAGTAATGAGCCAATCTGAAAAGCAACGACAGAAAAGTGACACCTCACATAAAAAATAAAGATCACAACAGATTTCTCATCTTGGAACAGTAAGAATGAAACATCTTCAAAGTCCTAAAAGAAAAATGTTTCAACTTAGAAGTCTATTCCCAGCAAAGTATCTTTCAAAAAAGCAGGTAGATAAACTTTGTCAGACAACCAAAGTTGAGGGATTTATCACCACAGACTTAAACTGTAAGAGAAAAGAAGTCTTTAGGAAGTAAGAAAAAAATGATACTAGATAGAAATGTAGATTTACATAAGAATGAACGACAAAAGCATTAGTAACAACACTAATAATGAGTTCTAAATATTTTAATCTTTTGAAAATATAATTGAATTTTAAACCAAAATATTAACAATGTATTATTAAATTTACAGCACATGTGTAAAGGCGAAGATGTTTGAAAGCAACAACTTAAAGTCTAGGAGGGAAGAAATGGAAGTATACTAGTACAAGATTTTTGTATTATCTATGAAATGGCATATCATTTAATGATGGACTATGATAGGGACACCTGGGTGTCTCAGTTGAGCATCCAACTCTTGATTTTGGCTCAGGTCAAGATATCAAGCCCTGTGTCAGTCTCTGTGGTCTGCTGGGAGTCTACTTGAGATTCTCTCTCTCCCTCTGCCTCTCCCTCCCCTCAAATAAATAAATAAATAAATCTTAAAAAAATAACTAAAGGTAGACTATGATAAGCATATATATATCTATGTATATATATATATATATATATATATATATATATATATTTAAATACTAAAATAACAAAACAAAGAGTTAGAATTTGATTAACTAACAAAAGAAATAAAATAGAATCATAAAAATATACTTGATTAATCCAAAGGACGAAAGAACAAGACAAAGTAAAGAAGGAATAGAGAGGGTGCCTCAGTGGCTCAGTCAGTTAAGTGACAACTCTCGATTTTGGATCAGATCATGATCTCAGGGTTGTGAGATTGAGCCCCATGTAGGGCTCCATGCTGGGCTTGGTGCCTACTTAAGATTCTCCCTCTCCCTCTACCCCTCTTATCCTGTTTCCCCCACTCTGAAAAAGGAACAGGGAGAGGAACATAAAACAAATAACAAGACAATGACTTAAACCTAACTATCAATAGTCATACTAAGTGAGAATAGTCTAAACAACCCAATTAAAAGGCAGAGATTGTTAACTTAGATTTACTTATTTATTTTAATCTGTTTTTTTAAAAGATTTATTTATTTGAGAAAGAGCAAGAGCAGAATGGGGGGGGAGGTGGGGCAGAGGGAGAGGGAGAAAGCAGACGTCCCCTGCTGAGGATGGACCCTGACTCTGGGCTGGATCCCAGGACTCTGATGTTGTGACCTGAGCCAAAATCAAGAGTCAGCCACTTACCTGACTGAGCCACCCCTCAAGTTAGATTTAAAAGTAATACTACATGTTGGCTAATTGAACATAATAATAATAAAAATATATAAAAAGTAAAAGCAATACCAAACTTTATGCTGTTTAAAAGAAACATCTTAAATTTAGACACATATGGGTTAAAAGTAAAAGGATGGAAAAGATATAAAATTCTAAAACTAGAAAAAGGAAGCTGGATGATTATATTAAATTAGACAAATGAGATTTCAGAATAAAAAATATTGAGAGAATAGGGGCACCAGGGTGGTACAGTCAGTTAAATGCCCAACTCTTGGTTTTGGCTCAGGTCATGATCTCAGGGTTGTGAGACTGAGCCCTGAGTTGTACTCAGTGTGGAGTCTACTTGAAATCTTCTCTCCCTCTCCATCTTCCTTTCCACTCATGCTATCTCTCTCTCTAAAATGAATAAGCAAATCTTTAAAAATTATACTGAGGGGATAAAGTTCATCTCAAAGAAATAAAGGTGTGAATTAATCAAGGAAACATAACAATCATGTATGCTTATACAAATGAAAACAGAGTTCCATAAAAGAGAGAGAGAGAGAGAGAGAGAGTACGAGAACAAGGGAAAACAGGCAAATACAAATTAGTAGATGGAGATTTCAATACCTCTCTCAAACTGATAGAACAAGTTTGGGGAAAATCAGCAAAGATAGAAAAGACTTGGCCAGTACAGTCAACCAGTTTGAACTATTTGGCATTAATAGAACACTCCACTCAGTAAGAGCACAATACATACTTTCTTTATGGTCACACAAAACATTATAAAGGTAAATTATGTTTTGGGCCATAAAACAAATCTGAATAAATTTTAAATAATTCAAATGACACAAGATCTGTTTTGAAAGCAAAACTGAATTAAATTTACATTCAGTAATGATAGGAATACTTTCTGAACAAAAGTTCTAAATACTGGAAATCAAATAACACACTGAAATAAAATACAGTTCAAAGAAGAAATAAAAATGTAAATTAAAAAAGCATTTTAAATTGAATGAAAATGAAAATACCACATATTAGAATTTGTACAGTGCCAATAAAGCAGTACATAGAGATAATGTATAACACTAAGTATTTATATTAAAAAAAAAAAACTCTCAAAAGCAATGACCTCAGCTCACACCATGAAAACAAAACAAACACGAAGGAGAAGAAGAACAAGAACAAGAAGAAGAAGGAGGAGAAGAGGAAGATGGAGGAGAAGGAGAAAGAAGAAGAAGTGGGGGAGGAGGAGGAAGGGGCGAGGAGGAGGAGGAGGAGGAGGAGGAGGAGAAGAAGAAGAAGAAGAAGAAGAAGAAGAAGAAGAAGAAGAGGAGGAAGAAGAGGAGGAAGAAGAAGAAGGAGAAGAAGAAGAAGAAGAGGAAGAAGAAGAAGAGGAAGAAGGGGGATGTGGAGGGACGGGGAAAAATAAAAAGGAGGAGAAGGGAGAGGGGGAGAAGGAGGAGATTAAGAAAGGGAAAGGGATGAATAAAAAGGAGGGGAAAGAAGAGAGGGAGGAAAAGGAGAGGAAGAAGAAGAGGGGTAGATTAAAAACAAGCTCAGGAAATAAAATATTTAAGATCACAACATAAATTGATTAAATAGAAAACAAAAAAAATGTAGAGTGTCAAGAAATCAAAGATATGTCTTTGAGAAGAACAGTAAAGTTGAAAACTTCTAACCATAATGGTGAGGGAACAAAGGAAAAATCACAAATAGATAATATAGTATAGGAATGATAAGAATAAGTGGCTGTTATGAAAATTTTTATTCCAATAAATTTGGCAACTTAGATTAGATGAAAAAATTCCTTGAGAGATGAAGTTCACTCAAAAAAGAAAAGAAAACCTAAATGGTCATATATCTATGAAATAATTTAAATTTGAAAAGAATGAACAAAGTTGGAGAACTAACACTTATGATTTCAAGACTTAATTCAAAATGTTGTGTTGCTGGTGTTAAGACAGAAAAATAGGTCAATAGAACAGAAAACAGTCCAGTAATAGAATCACACATAACTGACAGATGATTCTTTAGAAAGGTACAAAGGAATTTAGTGCAAAAGTCCACTTCTTTCAACAAATGTTGCTGAAACAATTGGATAGCCATTGCAAAAGATGAACTTCAAGATTTGTATCACATTCAAAAATCAATTAATATGAATCATAGCCTTAGTGGAAAAAAAATCTAGAAGAAAGCACAGGAGAAAATCATTGTGACCTGTGTCAGGACACTAGTTGGCAATTTATAGTTGACAGGTCAAATTCAATCCTCCACCTATGTTTCTAAAATGTGTGAGCTAAGAATACTTTTTTTACATATTTAAATGATTGAAGAAATTTTAAAAAGAACACTATTTCATAACACATAAAATGTGTGAAAATCAAATTTCAGTAAATAGTTACTGGCACACAAACACATTCATTCATTTATACTTTTTGTGTGTATCAGCTTTCACACTACAGGCACAAAAATGGTTAGTGAGGTGGAGGTTACATAGATACAAAGCCTAAGTTACTTACATCTGGCCCTTTAGAAGAAAATTGCCAACTCTCATGATAGGCAATTTCTTAGATATTACAGCAAAAGCATAGCCGATAAAAGAATAAATTGATAAATTGGATTTCATCAAAATTTAAAATTCACCTCTTCAAAAGACACTATAAAGAGCATGAAAAGCATTAAACCACAAACTGGGAGAAAATATTTGTAAGACAACTATCTGATGAAAGAATTGTGTTGCATGTACAAAGAAATCTCAAACTCCATGATTTAAACCCCCAGTTCCCCTAAAAGGAAAAAATATTTAAACATGCATTTCACAAAAAAAGATATATGGATTGGAAATAAACACATGGAAAGATGCTCAACATCATTACCTTTATGGAAATGCAAATCAAAAGTATAATAAAATAACAAATATGCACCTATGAGAATGGCAAAAATTTTTCAAAAAATACTGACCATACCAAAAGTTGACAAAGATGTGAACTGGAATTCTCATGTAGCTCTAGCATGAATATAGTAAGTTATAGGTACTTTGGAAAACACTTTGCCACCTGCTTACAAGCTTAAATGCCACATGATGCAGCCTGTCCACCATCTGATATTCATCCAAAAGAAATGAAATACGTGCTTAAAAAATCTTATGCACAAAGGCATACCCAATTCAAAGATTTTTGAAATTTAGAATAAATTTCAGCAACCACCTTGTGTGTGTGTGTGTGTTTATGTGTAAATGGAGAAAGCAAGATTTTAAAAAATTAAGGATAGGGGTGCCTGGGTCAATCAGTGGGTTAAAGCCTCTGCCTTTGGCTCAGGTCATGATCTCAGGGTCCTGGGATTGAGCCCCGCATCGGGCTCTCTGCTCAGCGGCGAGCCTGCTTCCTCCTCTCTCTCTGCCTGCCTCTCTGCCTGCTTGTGATTTCTGTCAAATAAATAGATAAAATCTTTAAAAAAAATTAAGTATAGAGACTATGTAGAGACTTTAGTATGAATTGTGGGGTTCTCAACTGATAGGCTATGCTTTCTGAAGATCAAATACAGTTAAAATGTTTTATCCTGTATATATTAATAAATTTGAAAAATGCAATACTGTGTTCATAAACAGCTTCTAAAAGAAGGGCATTTGAGGCAATACAGTGTTTTCTCTTTTTGTTTTTTTTTTTAAGCTTTAGTTAACATATAGGGCAGTATTGATTTCTGGAGTGGAATTCAGTGATTTATCACATATATACAACACTCAGTGCTCATCATAATACCCTCTCACCCATCTAGCTGATGATCCCTGACCCACCACCCTCCAACACTCAGTTGGTTCTCTATCATTAAGAGTCTTATGGCTTGTTTCTCTCTGTCCTTTTTTTCTTTTCCCCCTTCCACTAGGTTCATCTGTTTTCTTTCTTAAATTCCACATATGGGTTAGATCATATGGCATTTCTCTTTTTCTGACTGACTTATTTTACTTAGCATAATACACTCTGTCCACATCATCATTGCAAATGGTAAAATTTCATTCTTTCAATGGCTGAGTAATATTCCATTATATAATATATCTATCTATATCTCACTTCTCTATCCATAAGCATTTGGGCTCTCTCCATAGTTTGGTTATTATTGATAATGCTGCTATAAACACTGGGGTGCATGTACCCCTTTAAACCTGTATTTTTGTATTCTCTGTGTAAAGACCTAATAGTGCAGTTGCCGGATTACAGGGTAATCATATAAGATAGATCTCTTCTTAACTTTCTGAGGAACCTCCATACTGTTTTCCAGAGTGGTTGCACCAGTTTGCATTCCCACTGATGGTGCAAGTGTCAATCCCCTTTTTCTGCATCCTCTCCAACACCTGTTGTTTCCTGAGTTATTAATTTTAATCATTGACAGGTATCACATTGTGGTTGTATTTGTATTTCCCTGATGATGAGTGATGTTGAGCATCTATTCATATGTCAGTCATCTGGATGGTTTGGAAAAGTGTCTACTCATGTCTTCTGTCCATTTCTTAACCTGGTTACTTGTTTTGGGGGTACTGAGTTTGATAAGTTCTTTATAGATTTTGGATACTAACCCTTTATCAGATATGTCATTTGCAAATTTCTTCTCCCATTTTGTAGTTTTGTTGACTGTTTCCTTCAATGTGCAGATGCTTTTTATTTTGATGAATTTTCCCAATAGTTCATTTTTGCTTTTGTTTTTTTAGACTCTGGCGATGTGTCTAGTAAAAGTTGCTGTGGCTGAGGTCAAAAGGTTGTTATCTGTGTTTTCCTCTAGGATTTTGATGGTTTCCTGTCTCACATTTAGGTCTTTCATCAATTTTGAGTTTATTTTTGTGTGTGTAAGAAAGTGGTCCACTTTCATTCTTCTACATGTTGTTGTCCAGTTTTCCCAGTACCATTTGTTGAAGAGACTCTTTTTTCCATTTCCTACTTTGTTGAAAATGAGTTGACCATATATCTGTGGATCCATTTCTGGTTTTCTATTCTGTTCCATAGATCTATGTGGCAGTTTTTGTGCCAATACCAGGCTGTCTTGATGACTACAGCTTTATAATATAGCTTGAAATCCAGAATCATGATACCTCTAGTTTTGTTTTTTTTTCTTTTTCAGAATTTCGCTATTTGGGGCTTTAGTGGCTCCATACAAATTTTCAGGATTATTTGTTCCATCTCTGTGAAAAATGCTTGTGATATTTTGATAGAGATTGCATCAAATATGTAGATTGCTTTGGGTAGTATAGACATTTTAACAATGAACATGGAATGCTTTTCCATTTCTTTGTGTCCTCTTCAATTTCTTTCATAAATGATCTATAGTGTTCAGAGTACAGATCTTTTACCTCTTTAGTTAGGTTTATTTCTAGGTATATTATTGTTTTTGGTGTAACGTATGTTTTCTAAGTTCTACATAAAAGCTAAAGTAAATTACTTTTTATAAGTGCCTTCATTAACCTCCTCTACTTTCCTAATTAAATAATTCTTCACTTATTATCAAAGGGATTTCTGGAAATAATTATAGTATCTTTTTAGCAGAATTTTTGGAACTAGGAATAATTAGGCTTATTAGTCCATTGAGTCCAAATCTTATTGCCACCAGAACATGAGAGTTTGTCAACCCAGTATTAATTTGCCTACCAGAGTGTTTACATTCATCTCTGTTCCCCAGGCACTGGTGGTACTATGCACTCAGATGAGTCTTGCTTTAAAAAGTAGACTGAGGATCATACATTATCACAAGTTCATTGAAGAACAGATATTTTAATTTATCCTGGTCAGCTGGCACATGTTCCATAAACCAGGCCAAACTTTTAGCCTCACAGGGTAGAAAGTTCTGATCTTTTAAGCGACAGACTCATAAAATGGAGCAAATGATCCTTAAACATAATCTCATGCAACATCACACTTGAAGGTCCTCAGTGATTTAGTAATAATTCTTCAGTCTTAAATACCTACAACACCATAAGTTATCTTGTATCTGTCTTCTTCTTTGGATTTTATTACTCAAGAATTTTGTAAATAACTTCCATCTCTTCTCATCTTTTTGTTATTATGGAAGACTGCTCTAAATCAGGTGTTAATTTATAAAACTGATGCAAATGTGCATCTTTCTCTCTCTGACACAATTCTTAGAAAATATTTCTGAATAAAAAACTGAACCTTTTTTGCAGACCTCTTTTCCTCTGTGATACAAACTATGGATGAAACTGTATGCAGTTGAATTGTGCACCATCTATAATTATTTCTTAGATATTTAATCAAAGTACATGAGGAAGGGAAGGCAGTCGAGGCCAGCTCTCATATTACATAAATGATGGTACTTGGGATGGAAGAGGTTCAGTGACTCATTCATGGCCACAACATGAGGAAATGCTTAAGCTGGACTTGGATCCACCTTCACTCATTAATTAGTTAGACAGTTGTAGTGATGAGCCATACATTTTGCTAACTACAAATCCTGTATAGAGAAAAAGGCAAAAAGCCAGCCATCCGAATGAGGACACATCCTTCAACTCAGTGGATTCTTGGTATCTATAGTTCTTTCCTCAAATCTGCCATTAAAGATACATTACATTACAAAAAAAATACTTACATTACATCAAAAATATGGGTGAGTCTAGTTTATTTCAATTACAAAATACTCCAAATATCTCTAAAATAAAGAAGTCACCTGCAAGTCATTTTATTGAGGAATGACTGCTACTAGTTTTTATTTGACTTATACATCTAGCAGTAACAGTGAAAACAAATTCTTCATGCAATGCTAAAGCTTAAAATAGATAGGTAGATGTGATTTTTATTTACAGATATGACTTCAATCTCCTTGGCAGTAAGATACAGCTTTACTGTTAACCAAACACATGGTTACACTTTGCTTTTAAGTGTACCAAAAAATATAAAGACAAAGAAGAATTAGTAAGATATTTTAATTTTTAATTAACACTTGTCACAGTTCCTTTTCATAACTTGCCATTATTATTTTTGGGTGTATTTTTGAGGAGTTGTATCCATTCTTTCTAAACCATGAATGATGCACATGTGAAAACATATCTTCCTCTATATACTATTCTGATGAGACCACACTTCCAACAATATTTTTTTGTTGTTGTTGATCCAGCAGAGAGAAGGGGTAAAGAATATATGAGTGAGTTTGGCAGAAATCATCCGAAGGTTGTTGGAAATAATGATATTATTCATTAAAATAATATTCATACCTCTACAAAGTCTATAGAGGAAGATAGAAGTTTTGCTTATAACATTTATATAAAAAAACTTCAAAGAGAAATGTCTAGTTAAAATTATATGATTGACAGAAGTGAACATTTAGGATAGCGACAGAGTTGTCTAACAAGGATTTAATAATAGCCTCACAGTTTGTATTTTTTTTACTTTATATTTGATAAAACATATGAGAGATCTCAGTGGATGACTCTTAAACTGAGGCCAAGCAACACAATCTGTTATATCAGGTGATCTTGAGCTGAGCTTTCTTTGATGATTATAACCCAGAAAGTTCAATTTACCTATAATAGCATCACTCACCAGAAAGTCCACCCAATATAATACAGTGTAAAAGGATTCATTTCTATTACTCAAACTTGAATGGAAAGAAAGGAAGAGTGGCAGAGTGGCAAGGAATAGGAATCACAGCTTTTTTGTCTTCTCTATGCATTTCTTTTCCTCTGTGTCTAAGTCTCAGCTCTCTGTATCATCCTCTTGCAAGAGTACATGCACAAAATCTTCCAGTGTTAACCTTACATCACTAAGAGTTCAGAAAATTAGGGACACCTGGGTGGCTCAGTGGGTTAAGCCTCTGCCTTCAGCTCAGGTCATGATCTCAGGGTTCTGGGATCAAGCCCTGCATTGGGCTTTCTGCTCAGTGGGGAGTCTGCTTCTCCCTCTGCCTGCCTCTCTGCCTACTTGTGATCTCTGTATGTCAAATAAATAAATAAAATCTTTTAAAAAATCAAATACTTTTATAAAAAAAGGAATTCAGAAAATTAGATAAAACTAATTTCTAATACAAGATTTATATATGCTACATATCTATATACATTCTATAGATATGACATATCTATTACACTATATATTTATATACTATATGTATCTCAGAGAAATTCAACAAATTAAAAATTGGTTCAAGGCACTCAAATAAACTTGCCTGGCACAGTCTGTCTGCTCCAGGATCCCATTATAAAGGATAGATTACTTTAATATATAACATATAATTTCTTTCCTTTTTCATAGAACATCCTCAGGAGTAAATTCTGAAATCATTAACTTTTAAAACCGACTTTAATACCAAATTCAGCCATCTATAAGGGAACTTGATTAGCATTCCTGGCTATCAGTACGAATAAAGAATAAAAGACAGATCCAAGCAACAACTTCCTTCTACCAAACTACAACTCCACACTAGAGAAATTCAGATACGGAAATTTAAGGTCTATACACCTCAATGATCCCTGATGATAGGTGGCTACCACGCACTAGCTCTGTGACAAGGGGCATGTCAACTCACCTGTTTCAGTTCCTTAGCTTGTAAAACAGTAATGTAGTAATAGTTGTTATCTCATAAGGTTGTTCTGATGACCACAAAGATTAATATATGCAAAAATTTTGTCCTTCACATAGTAGGTGTTATATTAATATCATCTGTTACTATAATAATCATATCATGATTAACATGTCCATTAGTAAAACTTTACCATCAATATAGGGTAAACATATCTTCCGAATGCTTTATTAAAGCCAAAAGACATTTAACAGAAATCTTTTCATCAATCGTAGATTAAATAAAAATGCTTTACATTTTGAAGTTTCAACTTTAATTATCTTGAAAATTTTCTATGCCATAATGTCTCATCTTTATATAACACTGAAGAAAGGCAGTATCATTTATTCAATAATTATGATGCTTTTGAGTTTAATATACCTGGTAATGTTAAAGGTTTGCATAAACAGTATTTATTACCAAATTAGTTATAGGGACCTTTGGTTGGGTTTATCAACTGAGAACATGACTGGGTTATATTCACCATTTGCCATTAACATAGAAGGATTGTCTCAAGTCTATATCCACATTGGTTCTAAAACAACCCACAATAATGGAACACTGAAGTCTGTAACACTTTTTATCACATAATAGTTACTGTGCTTGTCCACACACAGGCACTTTAAAATAGATATGCCATATACTCTGTATCCACTCAAGGATCGAGATAAAGTCTATGAAAGTGGCTATAAATGTCAACATTATATAGCATCATAGTCCTATATTTGTGGCAGGAAGGCGTATTACCAGTTTAAGGCTGTAATCATTCATGTCTTACCAAGTAATGGTATGACACATCCATTTAGAAAGATGTTCTATGCTCGGAGAGTATTATATTAAAAAGACAAATGCATATATACCCTAGCCTAAATATACAACACTGACTATGTATGTGAGAAATTGCTTTTTATCATGGTAACTATTATAGATAAACATTGAACGATTTTTTAAAAATATATTTATTTATTTATTTGACAGACAGAGATTACAAGTAGGCAGAGAGGCAGGCAGAGAGAGTAGAAGGGAAGCAGGCTCCCTGCTGAGCAGAGAACCCAATGCGATGCGAGGCTCCATCCCAGGACTCTGAGATCATGACCTGAGCCGAAGGCAGAGGCTTTAACCCACTGAGCCACCCAGGCATCCCAACATTGAACGATTTTTAATGGTATTATTTTATTGCTGTTGCTAAGTCATCTTTTGTTATGATGCATACACATCTTAGGCTTTTACCTTTTCTTCAAAAAAAAAAAAAAATTCTGGTGTGTTTTCTTATCCGGTAGACATCTCTATGGAACTGGGATAGTAATCTAAGTTATATTACCATATTCAGACTTTTTTTTTTTTTTAGTTTTCCAAAAAAAAGGGGGAAGATAAACTATTTGACGTATTTTCTTCTATTCTTAAGAAAAATTTGAAGTCAATGTCCCACCTTGGAAGAATCTTGAGTGGGAAGAAGATAAGATTCAACATAATTGACCACAACTTGGGTCAGTATCAACCTGTGTAATCTGGGCAATTTCCTAATTTTTTATGTGTAAATAAGGGTGTTGACCTCAACGATCTTTATGAAAATGCTCTACTTCTAAAAAACATTTAAAGCTGAACTAAAAATGTTTGCTCACCCTTCTTTTATTCCTTTCTTTTGTCCTTAGGGTTTTTTGGGGGGGAGGATTGTTTAATAACATTGTTTACCTGTACAATATATATTCCCAGAATGTTATGGTTATTCCAGAGACTGATGGTTCTCTCTTCTATTTAGCTATCACACCCTCCCTCCCTGAACTCCGTCAGCCCACAAGCAGCAACAAACCTTGTAAATGTCAGTCTCACTGACCTCACGATTATCACTCTCTTCTGTTGCAAAGCATCACTATAACCATAAAACGGCACTTTTACCATTGGGACCTGATGCCTTGTTTAGAATCTCAATTTTCTTATTATGTTCCCTATAGCCTTTGACTAGGCATTTAGCATTGCTGTGCCTCAATTTTCTCACCTGTAAAATGAGAATAATGATCGTGCTTGCCCTCCAGGACTGTTCTGTATTTTGAATAGCTTTATTACATGTAAAGACAGAGAACTGTGCTTGGTACTCAGTAAATGTTAGCTACTGTTTTTCTGCTTTTAACTGTTCTGCAGCTATAACTGTTGCTGGTTTTTTTTGTTAAAAACCAAGGACAAATTTAAAGATTCTTTCTTTCAACAAAGTATTTCTAGAGGGTTCCCATGAATCAGGTTTAGTCAATAAAGTAGATCATCCTTGTGTTTGTATAAAGCTTACATTCCAGTGGGCACAAAAAGATGATATCAAGTCAAATTAAAAATGAGTAAGATATTTTCAGGGACAGATAAGAGTCACTAAGAAAATAAAACAAGGATGTGTGACAGAGATGAAGAGGGCCAGGAGAGTGGAGTGGGGGTGGAGGAAAGAGCTTTAATTGCTCATATGCATAATCTCTTAATGTTGAAGTGAATCAAGCCTCAGTTCTTGCACATTATCTCTGCTTTGCTTATGCACCCCTCCTTCCTTACTTCACCAAGTCTCAGGGCTTAAATATGACACAAACATACCATATAAATTTGATTAGCTTCCTCAAACCTGTGACATTGGTAGTCACTTATTACAATAAGTGACATTTTCCCTTCGTGAAGACCAGAGACCCTGGAGACATCCTGGCAACTTGTTTTCCTATCTTCTTATATCCAATGCAGGAGCAAATTCTATCAACTCGAAATATAGCCAGTTCTTTCCACCTAAACTGCTGCCACCATGTGCCCAGACTCCCATGATTCTTGATTGAGTTCCTGGAAACCTTCCTAACTGGTCTCTTGGTGTTCACCTTTGCCCACCTACCACTGAATTCCCACACAGCTTCCAGAGTGAGTATAAATTGGATGATGCACCTCTTCTGTCCAAAGGCTTCAAAGGCTCTGAATTCATTCAGAATAAAAGCAGAAGTCCACCATGGATATAAGCCTTCCTTTATCTGTCCCAGCTCCCTTATGTTATCCTCCTCACAACCCACTCCTCCCTCTCTACTCCACTCTGTACCTGGTGAACTGACCTCTTTACTATTCATGAAAAAAACGAACAATGCTTCTCTGCTCCAGGCCTTTGATCTTCCACAAATACGTGGCATGTTCTTCCACCATCAGCATGGTTTGCTTCCTCAATTCCTTCCCGACTTCATCTAAATGTCACCTTTGCAGTGAGGCCCTCTTTACTAGCATTTATAAAATTGCATCCTCAATCCCTAGCATTTGTTAACCTCTATGTGTTTTTTGGTGTGTGTGTGTGTGTGTGTGTGTGTGTGTTTTGTGGGGTTTTTTGTTTTTTTGCTTTATTTTGCTCCATGATACTTATTACCTTCTAACAAATTTA
This sequence comes from Mellivora capensis, assembly GCA_004024625.1. NCBI lineage: Eukaryota > Metazoa > Chordata > Mammalia > Carnivora > Mustelidae > Mellivora > Mellivora capensis. Next base: position 196,083 of record PISX010001041.1, read on the forward strand.
TTTATTATATTATATTATTTCTTCTCCCTTAGGGTATGTATACCATAAAGGCAGAGATTTTTGTCTATGTCATTCCATGCTGTATAATTGCAGAGGCAACTGGTTAGCATATAAATGTTCTTTCAAAATGTATGGAATGAATGAATGATTTAAAGACTAGAATATGTAGTCCAGGGAGGCTTCTCTGAGGAGTAAGATTTTTCTGCACCCTAAGGATCAAGAGGCAGACACTCAGTAGGCAGTCTGGAGGCAGAGAATATTCTAAGCAGATGCAATGACCTTAGCAATTGTCAGCTATTAGACAGAGAGAGGAGAGACATGAAATAACTTGTAGGTTTAAGTGATTATTCTACTTCTGTATTTAAACAAAACAAAACAAACAAAACCAGGAAGATCACTGTTTGGAAGAGAGTTAGTGAGGAAGAGAGTGGTCAGAGCTAAGTTCTGAGGAGGGAGTGGATAGTTCATTTCAGGCTTTCTAGGCTTGGGTTGCCTGGGTGGCTCAGCGGATTAAAGCCTCTGCCTTTGGCTGAGGTCATGATCCCAGGGTCCTGGGATCCAGCCCGGCATTGGGCTCTCTGCTCAGCAGGGAGCCTGCTTCCTCCTCTCTCTCTGCCTGCTTCTCTGTGATCTCCGTCTGTCAAATAAATAAATAAAATCTTTAAAGAAAAAAAAAGAAATTGAATTTCACTTTAGACACAGATGGAAGCACTATTGAGGGGGATGATTAAAAAATTATGGGTTGAGGGCGCCTGGGTGGCTCAGTGGGTTAAGGCCTCTGCCTTCGGCTCAGGTCACGATCCCATTGTCCTGGGATCGAGCCCCACATCGGGCTCTCTGCTCAGCAGGAAGCCTGCCTCCCCCTCTCTCTCTGCCTGCCTCTCTGCCTACTTGTGATCTGTCAAATAAATAAATAAAATATTAAAAAAAAAAGTATGGGTTGAGTAAAGTGGTATAATCCAGCATTGCTATTGTTTTTGAAAATTCATTTGCCTTGCAAGGAATAGAAAGTTATTTTTTACTTAAAGAAAGTAATCTGGGAAATCACATTATAAAGATTTTTAAATCAGTAACATGAAAATTATCTGAAAAATTAAGTCCCTAATGCTTCATATTTGAGGAGAAGTTCACGATAGGAAAAAAATTTTGCCGAATTCACATTTTTTCAATATAGTCTAATATTCCTTAATATTCTAAATTGAGTTTATCAGTGGTCTTATTACTGTTACTGAGAATTGTTTATTTTTCTGAAGGTTTCACATGGTTAACAGTTTCATTCACTTTCCCTGAGTCTTTTAAAAAAGCCTACCAAAATGTAGCAAGTTGCATTTATAGAACTTTCTAAATGATGTACTACAGATAATGACTATGGATTTTTAAAAATAAGAATAGGTATTATGTGATCCAAAGCATATCCCTGTGACACCACAAATGTGGGTTTTGGATGCAGATTTGACTTCATTAGTTGATTTTTTAGAATTTCTTGGTATATAGTTTTGTTCATTGTTACATATATGTGCATGAAATTCTACACAGCTATTAATTAAATCAATATGTTAATAAAATAATAGCAACAAATAAAACTTATAATAAATTTAACATGATTACATTAATTAAACTAATAATACATTAATGGTAATAACATCTTACTAAAATCCTAGTATTTTATACTGTATCTGTATAAATGTCTACAAATGTCTTATATTTACACTAGCATATCACTAAGATACATGACTAAAAGCTAAGTCAACAAGGATATATGGATAGAAAAGTCCATGGAATTTCTAAGGATTTTTTTTTCTACAAATGCTATAATTGATGCACTGCCATTTTAACTTAAAAAAAACTAAATATATTCCATCTGTTCCATTATGATTATTTTCTTTATTCATTCTAGTGCATATTTATGTAATGAGAAGGAAGAATTTTCAAGTTTGTAGAAACAGCTAAGTGTCAAAAATACGTGCATAGACTATAAATTGTCTGTTTTGTATTTCGCCATGCTGTATAATGAGATTTGTATATAAAGAGTAGAATATAGAAGAAAAGGGGATAGAAATGTGTATTATTTTTGAGCTATTTTGTCACCCAGATATCTTGCTTCTGCTTTGTTCTCATTTAAACTCTTATTTCTATGTATGTCTTTTAAAAATACCAACATAGTAAATAAAAACATGGGAGAGAGCAAGGTGTGCATCAAGTAAAATTATGCTCTTTCATTAAAAGTAATGATCTATTAATTCCCATGAGTATGGATAAACAGAGCATCACTTTCCCATTATACAGGAAGGCGATGGGTTTGGAAAAGATTAAAAAAAGGCAGGAAAAGAAACTCTTGAATGAAAGGTACACAGCAGATGACCTATACTTTTTACAAATCTACCCCCAGGAAAAGGTGCTTATGACTTATGATTAGTCAACAAAAATAGATAACTTCTAAATTAGAGGATACATATCAAAATTCACTGCTATTTCCTCAACTCTTTTGTGTCTGGCATATAGAAAGTGTTTAGTAAATTTTTATAGGATATCAACTTAAATATCACTTATCAGTGAACTTTGAGAATAGGTTATTATAGCAATCATCACAACTCTGATTAAATCATTTTTGGATTATAGGTATGTTTGCTCAAAGATTGAAAATGTCATAGAAGACAACATAGTGTCTATATTTACTCACCAATGTATGTTGCCCTAGATATATGCTCAGACCTAGTAGATGTTCAATAAAGATGTTCAATAAAACTGTTGAATGAAAGACTGTGTAAGTGGATCTTCAAAGGAAAGTGAATACCATGATGGACATTTGGTAAATAGCATTCATTATTTATCTATTACCATGAGCTAATCTTCTAAATAAAATATACAAGCCTAAATGCAAGTATTATGATTGTGTGACAGGATACAGATGTTCCCACTTTTGGGAGAATAACTCAAAACTCAGCCTTTTCATAGATAGCAATGCTGAAGACAGTATTGTTAAAATGTGTAATATAGTATATATGATTATATCATACTTATTACTAGGTGGTATGTCCTTTCTATATTTTATAGCTATATATAGAGTTGAAGCATGCATAAATAAAATGAGATGGTTTCATCCACCAAAGCCATGTCTTATAATTATGTTGATGCATTGCTTAATTCCACTAAAACCCAATTACACCATGCTTGACTCTCTGAAACATAATTATCCCCTCCAGAATAGTTCACTCAGTGCTGAGAGATGAGAGTTTTGACATCAGTCCTCTGTGCTTTGATTTGTGTACACTGCACAACATGGCGACAGTGTCACCCCTTCCCAACTTCATCCCCATTTTTCTTCCCAGTCTTCTAGAGCCATTTTATTGATAACTATTAACTCTGAGATGTTGTCTTTATACCAGAATCACAGAATGGTAGAAAGACCACCAATAACCACGTATTCCTTAAGTTCTGTTTAAAACTCCATCTAGGGATGCCTGGGTGGCTCAACTGGTTAAGCGTCAAACTCTTGATTTCAGCTCAGGTCATGATCTCAGGGTTGTGAGCTTGAGCCCTGGGTTTGGCCCTGTGCTGGACCTAGGACCTGCTTAAGGAAGGGTCTCTCTTTCCCTCTCCCCGCCCCCAAAGACCATTTAGTTTCCTAACTAAAATATCAGTATTTTCTACAAACAGTATTCAAAAGAACTTGAGAAATATGAGAATTGCTAAATAAATCCACTTATACTTTCAGGAGATAAATGTCATTACATGAATTCGATATCTAGCTGTTTTGATGTAATATTTTATTCTGTGTTTCCAATTACACACAAACATACACATAGACACACGGGGATACGCAACAAGTAATGCTGAAACACTGTAGTCAGTAATTTTATTTATTTATTTTTCTGAGATTTTAATACTATGAGTTTATGAAATGAATACAGTATGATGAAAGAACATTGCCAGATATTATGCTTTAATAATTTTTTAAAAAGATAATTTCTTGTTATTGAAGTATCTATTTTTGTATCATAGCTAGTTGAATGTGGCTTTTCTCAATGCAACATACAGTCAAATTGAGTGTTTAGATATTATTTATGGTTATTTTTCTTTTCTTTGGTGATCACTGGCTACTTAGCAAAGAGGACTGTAATGATCACTTAACCCTTAAATTAGTAGTCAAATGTAAAGCATAGTTTCCTTACTCTAACTTTAGGATCATACTAAATAAATATTACAAGATCTTCTATTGTGACAGATGGTGTATTAAGGAAGATTTTGTAGATTGGGGGAAAAAAAGAGAGAAGAAAAGAAAAAGGAAAAGAAAAATGTAAATTAAAGTCTTATGTTAAAAATCTGCTTACACACTAGTTCACTTCACTGAATTTTAAACAAATTAAGTAATTTCTTTGAAATTTTAGTAACATTTATTTTGGACATTTATTAAATACACATCTAAGCCAATAACCAAAGGCAGTTATACATCAAAAAAAGAAAATATAAAAATTAATTAGCTATGGACACATGAGATATATGAATATAACTTATTCAATAACTCTAAATATTTAAGTGTAAAACAAGTGTTTGTTACTGACATTTTCTCTAGCACTTTCTAGAATGCTAAACAGAGTGTGTAAATTTCATTACTAAGAAAAGACTCTTTCTTTAAAACTCTTCCCATCTGAATGAGGTTTTGTGAGTGTGTGCACATGCTAATAAAAAAAAAAACCTCTAAGAAAACAGAGTGTAGTTTCTTTGACATAGCTATTTATTTGTGAAAACAATTTTAAATTTTAAATAAAAGGCTACTCCTGGAATTTAAATGATACATAGTCTGCCATTTAAAAACCTAGGAAAGAACCCCACCTTATACACATTTGGTTCAAATTTTCCACAGTTTAAACTACCACCAGGCAAGTCAAATGCATATTTAAGAATCCTCAAGTTAAGGACACAGTTGTAAACACACGTAAATATGAGCTCAGTCACACCCCTCCCCCAGCATAAGGCACTTAAAGTAATGAAATCTATCCTCTTTTTAGAAGTTAATTTGCACTCATTTTAGAGCATTTCTTCTGGGAAATTAAGGCAAATCTCTGGGGTAATGGGCCTACTCATCAGAAATGCTCTACCTGAGAAGTTGATAATTTATATATACAAACTTTAATAAGATTTATCAAACTCGGAAAATAGAGCAATCTCTTTCACTTTATTCCTAATTTGTGTACTCATGGTCATAGGTTATCGAGAAAGAGAGAGAAGAAGGAGTCACAAAAATAGGACTTTGCACAAGATCACAAGGTAGAGGAAGCCCACAAGCCTTTTGGAATGTCCTCCTGCTGGGTGTGCACATGGCATTCCACTCAGCCCATGAAACACTGGATTGTTTAGCAATGGAGGACCCTGAGAGCAAAGGGAAGGCTGTGTTGCAAACGTTTTCATTTAATGAAGTTAGTAAACTAATCATGTTTCCAGGACTCTTCCTGACAGGTTGATTTCCCACCTGATAGCGCCAAGCTTCTCAGGCTCTCACCACCTACCGGGCAGAGACCTGCTTCTAGCTACACTTGTGGCAAGTTCCAGGCTGCCAGTAGGCCACAGAGGCTGAGCAAACTTGATACCCTGTCTGAATAATGTCCCAATATGCCTGGGATTAAGAATAAATCTTTTAAAATGAAAAGTAAAGCAGGAAATATATATAACATACTCGCCTTTGGGGTAAAACTCCTCCAACAGAAAAGTATTTTGACTCTGTTTTAAAGGACTGCTGGGGAATTATCATGTTTTAGAAAGGCATCTTGTAAAAAAAGTACAAACCCATCATAAAACTTGTAAAAGCAAAGATCTTTGTCCAAAAAAAAAAAAAGAAATATTTTTGAGACAAACCTCACGAATGTTTTTTGGAAAGGCAGCTGCAGCTAAACTCTTGATAGCGGTGTGAGAAGTGAGAGAGTTAAACACCCCATTGAAACTATATTCTCCATCCAAGAAGAACCTGATAGAGAATCTTTGTGTAAAAGATTTTTTTAAAAGGAGACAAAAGAGTAAATTGTTTAAATTGCATTAGCTAATACAGAGGGAATTTTCATAAATGGAAAAATGAAGAGTTTCTGAAAAGTAAAGTTTCAGGAAATATTTAGAGAGAAAGCGACAAAACACTAGAGCATCATATTATGACAACAAATAGAATACACCGGGATCATTTTCCTCATTAAATGGGTAGCTTAGAATTTGAACTAAAAACCTATGAAATAAAAGTTCTCCAGAGGATGCTATTCCTACAGTAACATATCTTAAAATGCTCAAGTGAAAATACTTTATTTAAAAGCATTGTGTTTTCACAAGCCTACAACAATTCTATCACTGTCATCTAGTTCCCAACTCTTATTTTGTGGTTCAGATTTATTTTTGTATTCTCCTTTAGAGTTCAGTGTCAGCTTAGATTTAAGCATTTTTAAAGATCCATCTAGTCATCTATTATGACCACATAATCAAGAATTTTCGGGGGGATGGGTGAACCCGGTGATGGGTATTAAGGAGGGAACGTATTGCATGAAACACTGAGTGGTATACACAATGAATCATGGAACACATCAAAAACTAATGATGTACTGTATCGTGACTAACATAAAACAGTACAAAAATTATTAAAAAATTAAATTAAATTAAAAAGACAAGAAACAAGTGTTGGTGAGGATGTGAAGAAAAAGGAACCCTCACATATTGTTGCATATGAATGTACATGGGAATGTAAATTAGAGAGCCATTGTGGAGAAAAGCATGGACATTCCTCAAAAAATTAAAAATATAAAATATTGTATGATCCAATAATTTCACTACTGTGTATTTGCCCAGAGAAAATAAAAACACTAATTCAAAAGCAAAAACAAACAAACAAAAAAGCCAACAACAACAAAATAATTTTCAATGCATGAAGTACCCATTGTAGTGTTGGCTAGAAACATATTCAAAAGCTTAAAGGATTTTTTTTTGTCCAGTTACATTATGCTTGTGTTTTAGATATCATTACCTCATTAAATGTGCCTGTAAATCATTCCACTTTAAAATTCAGAATTAGAGTATATGTTTTATTATTACTAATCTTATTATTAATAACATCACTGTGATTTTTGCATGAAGGCAAGAGAGTCACCTATTTGGAGAAAAAAATATTACAGTTTTAAGAGAAAATGTAAGCCTTGATATGAGACTATTATTCCCAGGACATAAAAATCGGTGATACAGCGGCAAACAGAGAGATGGCATGGTTTCTGAAATTCTGATACTTCAATGCATTTAGCTTGTTTCTTGGGGAGGTGGGAAATGGGATAGGTAATGCTATTTTATATGGATATCCATGCAATTAATCATGAGCTTTACAAGATGACATCTTAAAAGGGATCTACGTGTTGAAAACTGTTAAATTGATCCTTAATATCACTTTGGAAAGTATAAAAGTTGCTATGATCTCCTTAAGTTAAGACTACAGCTGGATAGCTTCAACATAGACTAACTTTCAGATATCCTCTTTAATACATAATGTGTCCTTTAGTGCTATAGTAAAATACATCATTTCCTGTGTTCTGTGGGAATCTAGACTTCCTGAGAGGCCTATTCAGATTAGAATCATAAATCTTTCTCCTGAATATAGAAAGCCTGGTAAAACTTTCTCTCTCAATCAAATGTATTTCATATTTTCTTCCCCAAATAACATCTAAGAAGTTAAGAGAAGGACTGTTATCAATCTCTGCTGCTTTTGACTCCTGTGTTTTTAATTTATATGCACATTTTAAATCGCCATATTAAAAATAGAAAAGAGCAAGTTATCTCAGAACACTGTATTATCAGAACTTTAATTAGGAGCACTGTGGAGAAATTTGCAAAACCATTCTCTTCACAGTCAGGCATCCATTTGAGCATTCCTTTCTACTCAATCAAAGTGTATTCAGTTTAAAGAATTTGCTAGTGACAGGTTCAATCAATAATTTAAGCAACCTGGCAGAAGCCTCCTCACTCCGAACAGTGCATTGCTTTACGGACATCCTATCTGAGATAGAGGGGATTAAGAGAAGGTACTCTGAGCTTTTCCTACTACGGCTTATTCTGTAAAAGACTGACATATTTTTACGGATGGCATTCTGTGACATTGATAAATCAATCAGACTATGTTCTGGAATATAAATTACCTATGTACAGTTTGAGAGCAGGGACACTTATACAAGATGCATATCCTTGAGAGCATCTATTTTAACAATGCAGGCGTCCATTTCTCTGATTTCCTGAGAGAGCACTCTTGCCTTGCGGCCTCTTTGAGGGTTTTTCCCTGTTTTTTTCTCCTCTGTCCTATGCTCACTGACTGCTACTTATCCCCAGGGGTCCAGCTCAGACATCACCTTCTGCAACCCTCCAAAACTTGACAGAGTATATCTCCTGAGTTATGCAGAATATGTAATGTATTGCATTACACTGTATCCCCTTTAAATGAAGGAAGAGATTTTGCCTTACTCATTATTAATAGTACCAGTCCTCAGCAAAGTTCATTGCTCTCTGTACCCCGCAATATTTATTTAACGAATAAAAGAAACAAAGAATTTTATCCACGATATGGAGTTGGAATAGTTAAACCAAACATGAAGAGCTCCAGTAAAACCACACAAAGTATAAATTATATCCTGCCAGCTACTAACTGTGGAAAGTGCTTGAGGATTTTAACACATTACTGAGAAAATTCAAAATTGGAGGAGTGTGATAGGAATGAGCATGTTTGTCAGTGAGCTGGGTACATTTGAAAGGCATTTTCATGTACAGTATCTCATTTGAATTCCCTAGTATCCAACAGAATTAAGAATCTAACTCTCACCTTCACAGATGAGGGTTTGGTGCTCTCACAAGTTGGGAACTTTGTTAGTCCAATTACAAATGTGCATTTTCCTCATTACAGACTGTGAGGATTTAGGAACAATATAGTTGTAGGAGGAAATCTGGTTTCCCCTATCATTAGGATGCCTTGTCTTAGAAACATCACAGTTCTGTGTCAATGGATTTTTCTTTCTTCTGTCATGTCTTCTTGATTTTAGGAGCTGTCAGTGATTTTTGAAGAACACAAATCTCCAGGGAAAAGAAGGTATAGAATTGACATTGCTCCCTACAGGACCATCTCCTAACTTATCTAATAGTTGGAAATTTGGATTAACATGTATATGGAACCAAGTATGGTGGGAATATATGGACTTTAGATTCTCTCAGACTTGAACTTCAATTTTAATGGAACTAGTTACTAGCTGTTCCATTTGAATAAGTCACAACTACTCTAAGCTTTAGTTTTATCATTAGTAAAATTTTCAAAGTATTAATGTATACTGAGTAGAATGTTAGGAGAATCAGAACAAAACATAAATGTGAAGTGCCTGACGTACATATCAAACTATGAAATGGGAGCATGAAACCTCAATGATAAATATCTACAGGAATGATGAAAATCCTCCCATTTGATGGTTATATCGGGAGAAGGAGCTTGGTAGTGATTAAGTAGTGATTTCAGTTCTTAAATTTTTCTGTTAACTTCCTTGTTCCCCCTCTCTGGTTTCCATCCTAAATCACTGTCCAGTCTTCAAAAGTGCAAAAAAATATAACAAAGAAGTACAAGGCAGGCATTTAATTCACTATATGAAAATGATGCTCTACCGATACTGATGTCCACTTCTTGATAAGTCATTTTAATTATGACACAAGTGATATCTCTTTCAGACACATTTTTCTGTTCTCTATGAATTCACAGAAATCTATGACATTCAGATAAAGATATCATTCCTTACTCATTAGAAAACAGAATTTAATATAGATCGTTACATAAAAAGTCTGATGATTTTACCTAAATGATGTGTCTCCTTAATTTTCTCCTCTCTAAATATCTAAATATTAAGTATCTGCAATATTTATAGAGCACTAAGGAATACTGATATACAAAATAGTTGAACACTAAAGAGACAGAAATGGAATGATTTATTTTCTTTAACTTTTAAAAGGTCAATAATTTTAAAATATGTCAGAGAGGGCAGAACGTCAACTATTTGGAGGATTGGACCAAATAGGAAAGTGGTGGATGAATAGGAAACAACAAAGTTGATCCTCATTATTGGTGAATTCTGTATTTGTAAATGTGTCTTCTCACTAAAATTTATCTGTGACTCCAAAGTCCATTCCCGTGGCTTTTTCTGAATGGTCATTGGCAGGTTTGCACAGAACAGCAGAAAAATACTTGGCCTGCCATGCACGTTCGAAAACAAGGAGAAATTCTGTCTTCTAGTTTCAGATCTCATTCTGTAAACAAACGGCCTTTTTGCGGTCTGTTTAGTGCCACATTTTTCACATTTTTTATATATTTTGCTAGTGAGTGTGCTGTTTAAATCGGCCCCAAAGCAGAGTGCCAAAGTGTTGTCTAGTGTTCTGATGCACATTATAGAAAAATACATGTGTTAGAAAATCTTCCTTCAGGCTCGAGTTATAGTGCTGTTGGCTTTGAGTTTAATGTTAATGAATCCACTATATATTAAATAAGGTATCTTTAAACAGAAACTCACATAAAACAAAGTTACATGTTGATCAGTGGATGAAAATGGGACCAGATGCTCACAGGAAACTATACTTGCATTTACTTAAGAGGAGCAATCCAGTATTGTGGTGACTTTATCGAATAACTTCAAAGAAAAATGAGAAGTGACCACGGGTGCTACAATGATTTTACTCTTAGCATATTTTTGCCATTCTAATTTCTCCTTGAATAGCATTCATTGACATGCATTGTATTTATTTAAACTCTCTTCTAAGTTAGATTTTACAAAAAAAAAAAAAGTTGATGGAAGTGGAGAAAAAAGTTGGCTACTAATCTATGAATATAAAATTTTATCTAAGGTATACTCAGTGAAATTTATAAAATAAACAGAAGAAAGGCAGAAATGGACAATAAAGAGAAAACTACATTCCTATAGCCTTCTAAGGCTCCTTTATTACTTTATCTCCTTTGTATTTCCCTCGTAGGTATTTACAAGCATTTCTATTTTCAATTAACACAAAAGCAAAGTGAGACTTAGACAAGGTAACATCTGTATGAGAACATGAGTGGGGCTAAAAGAGCTGGTATAAAGAAACCTTTTGGCTCACAATGCTTATAGCAATTACTTGAGTAAACTGAAAATAGATCTTCTAATGATAATACTTGTTCTTCTGGCCTAATAAAGCACTTTCTTATACAAGGAAAACATTCATTTCCATTAAAGAATACATAGCCAGTTGATGAAGATTATTATTTTATAAAGAATATTAAAGCCAGACTTTATTTCAGGGCGGAGATGGGTGGTTTCTTAAGGCTTTTATAGTAATTGTTAGAGAACATTAATTCATTAAAATATGTCCCAGATTTACACGTTTTCTATCAAACATCTATATTACCACGTTGTGAAAAATAATCCCTTCATTCACCTTATAGTATTCCAACTTCCCATGTGCTCCATAGTTGTTTTGAAATGTAACAGATTATGAATAAGAACAAAGAGAAAAAGAGTAAATATAAATGTGGATCAGGCTACACTAACAGGAATGATTTCAAGGTATTGAACAAGCAATTCTCTCACACAACAAGAAAAATGAGAATTATGATTTCATTTATTGCAAGCACACATGGATACTTAAAAATCTGGCATGGCATAAGTTTTATTTTCCATTTTCTAACAAGTATTAATGGATTAAAATTCCATAATACTCATAACAGGCAAAGTTCAAAGACACTGCATTATTTGTAAAAGATAGTGTTTTTGTTTCAAAGCTGATATAATTTTCTGGCAGTCTGTCAATACAACCACAGGTGTGTGGAAGATGGCTAAATTATATGACTTATGAAAAATTTTCTTAATTTGAATTTTAAGTAAAAATTATAACTAGAAATTGTATTTTTATTTTTAAATATAGTGGCCTAAAACTGGTAATGCTACTGATATAATTAATGGTAAATAAACACCGACTCCTTTGATAGCATTTTCTTTCCTTGTATTTCTGGTCATTTCTTCTTTCTTTCTGTTTTTCCTTATTCCTCCTCTTCCTCTTCCTTAAATACAAATCAAGATCTAAAATATCTTAGAGGTGATGAGGTCCAAAAACAATAAAGACCAAAGAAGGACAGCTCATGCAGGTCACTTAACTTCCCCAGGAGAAATCTAACCCTTACAGAATTTCAGGCAAAGAAAAGGTAACATTTTACTATGCACATATTCAGAAATACACCCAACTTTACTATATCCTGCAGAAAAATAAACTTATTTTGGATTTTTAAAAACATTATCTTAGACTGCTATTTCTAAGCGTTTTCCTTGTTATTTGTCTTTTTCTTTTCTTAACTTGTGTCTTCCAGGATATAAAAAAGGTGATAGAGTGACTTTGCATTTAAAGATCTTCCTTCTTCTAGTGCCTGGGTGGCTTAGTTGGGTGAGCATCTGCCTTTGGCTTCGGCTCACATCATGATCCCTGGTCTGGGATAGAGTCATGCACTGGGCTCCCTGCTCAGTGGGAAGTCTCCTTTTCCCTCTCCCTCTGCTACTCTTTCTCTTTCTCTCTCTCAAATAAATTAGATTGTGTAAAAAAAATTATTTTTTCTTCACTATTGTTTGGTTTCATGGTTTCTGATGAAGAAAAATAAATAATTTTTTCGTCTCAGTGCTGAAGCAGAGAATATAACGTCAATATGGAAATAATACATGGTGAGAATAATCTATATTTTGTGTACACAAAAGTTACAAATATGTAAAAGAGAGGGCATTATTCTTTCCATATTATTGTTCCTACTTGATTTTTTTTTTTAAAGCATTATTGCTGCAACTTGGGAAATATTTAGTGAAGGAACACAGTTTTTTGTTTGCCTGTTTGTTTTTAAATTAAAATACAGTTTTTTTTTTATCAGAAAGAAATGGAAAAGAGAAAAATGACATAGAAGGGAAATTTTGTTGGAAATACTGTTTCAAAGTTGACACTGAATTTATTCAGAAAGTTGAAACCACAAGGCACAGACAAAATTTGATAGAACACAGATCCTTGAGTATAACTTTTATTGAGCTCCACTAAAAGTGGGACATGCATTTAAAATGGTTATGGTGGACTGAATTCATACTCAGGCCACAAAATTCAACCCACTCTTGTTTCTCTTATGGAAATAAGACAGAAGTGAAGGTCAGGCTGGCTGTAGATCAGGAGAAGCTGTCCACATGGCTCACACTGTTAGTCATGAAGAACAGGTGGACCAACAGCTGGCCAAAGACAGACAGGCACAAACTAGAAGGCAGTGGACAGTCTGTCAAAAGGAGGGTGGAGAAGGATTTCAGAGTCTAAGGTCAAACGTAAACCCAAACCCAGTCTTCTTCAAGTCAAGGATAATGCTCCAACTAGCAAGAATAATGATTAATAAGAGTACTACTAACAGCAGCAATAATAATAACAATATGAGATCTCAGTTACTAAGCATTTACTGTTGGACACCATGAAGAATGACTTAGTATATAATATTAATGGGTCCTCATATAATATTTAACTCCCATACCATGGATAATAAAACTGAGTTTTGGATTTCTTATTCACAGAGGATACACTAGCTTCCTGAGGTCTGCTATATATACACTTTTAGTGCTCCTGACACCCTCGTCAAAGAGGGACTATTATTATCACTCGCGTTCTAAAGATAACTCAGCACTGAAAGACAAGGGACTTGCAGTCACATAGCTCATAAATGAATATCTTGTCATTCAAAGCCAGGCAGTTTAACTCCAGAATCTATGTTCTAAACCAGTGGTTCTTAGACTGCAGCATGCATCATAATCACCTGGTAAGCACATATTGCTGGGCCCTATACACAGAGTTTCTAACTCAGTTGGTCTGGAGTGGGACCAGAGGGCTTACATTTCTTTTTTAAATTAAAAAAAAATCTGAAGTGTAATTGACATACAATATCATATTTACATTTATAACATGCTCCCCAGTGACACTGATGTGGCTGGTCCGAGGTTCACACTTTGAAAACTATTTCTCTAAACTCCTTCTTGGATGTGGGAAGTTCATTTAAATTGTCTGTACCTCACTCTGTAAAATATGTAAAATCAATCTTCCTCATAAGATAGTTCTGATGATCAAATAAGTTATCTCATAAAACTGCATCTGATGCACAAGAAATGCTAAGTGCATAAAAAAGATATTATTATTGGACAGCAAGAGTTACAAAAGTAATATTTGAATTATATTGTAATGTTTTAAAGAGTTGGAAAGTAGAAACAGTCATGTCATAAAACTATCATCTTTTTTTTTTTTTTTCAATTCTAAGTAATGCTCACAGGTTTATCCTATGTCCTTGTATAAGATACAAAACCTTGCTTTGACCTCAAGTTCTTTTTTTTTCCCCCTTAACTTGTAAATAAGAAAAATTATATCATTTGCCACAACACAGGAAGGTTGAAAAGAATAACTTGTAAAATTATTTTATAGCACTTTGTGAAAATAATGGAGTATATAAAAGCTAATAATAAATTTCACCTTCCTCAAAGAACATTGTAAATTTTCAATCCTGGCTGATTTACTGCTATAGCTAAAATGCTAAAACTATAGACAGGAATTTTTTTCTTGAAAAAATCATCACGGTTAGGCTTTCTCTTTTAATGTGTCATTAATATAATTTATAATTTTCTAATTGTCTAGTATCCTGAGAATACATTCAATTTTCTCACTTTCAAGGACATTGATTATGTAATAAAATTTTGGTGGCTTAAAAATAATAAAAACAGAGACATGAGGAACATGATAGACCACATATGTTAAGAAATAAGAAAAGGGAAAATCAAATTTAGAGATTTTAAGAAGTTGAAGTATCCCTTTAAATTTTTAAGAATGCAGTGAACTTGAAGATGAGTGATTCTTTCTTATTATTTCTTTCTACACAATGAAGATTAGCCACATGAACAGACATATCTTTCAGCAGCAATAGCATTAGGAAACATGTGTTTTCAGAAAGAAGAAAGTTAATCTACTGAGGGCAGTTTGAAACTGGTGTGGCCTCCTAGACTAGGTGTCAGAAGTTGTGAATTTTAATCCCTCTCAAACACCACCCTATGCTCCTGATTTGTGTGGCCTGGGGCAAGTGACTTGTTTCTTTTGGCATTTAAATGCATCCTCAGGAAAAATGGATAAAATTACATTAACCTACCACAGATAAGAAACTTCAGCAAGTCCTTCCTAGCTATTAGAATCTTCACATACCTTTTCTACACTTGATCTTAGCCAAAGGCAGAGAAAGGATTCACTCTGTTATCTTAATCAATTGGTTGAAACTTTGTTGAAAGCCAATGTGAAATGAGACCAATAACAAAGAGAGCTTCCAACCAGCTAAAATTACTAACAAAACATACTTGTAGCCTAATGGAATCACGCTGTTTTAAGACAAAACCTATCAGCTTATCTGTTATTCTTTTCTCAAACCCAGGATCATCTCAGAAACTTGTTAGCATTATAGTATAAATTTTTTTATATTTAAAACAGGTTTACTTGGGTCCCACTTATTTTCAGCATTTAGTATTACTATTTTTTTTTTACAGTTCAAAAAATTAAAAAGTAAGTCCAAGTTTAAGTAAAAATTAAACAATGATTAATTCTGTGTTGTAAGACTACACCGGGACAGCCTTCGTCAAGGTATTTTTAAAAACTTAACTGACTAAACAGCAAAATCTCCTTATGAAGTCTTTATTTTGAATATACCTTCTACCAGCATGAAGGACTTTTAATGCTCATTTAGTTACATCCTTTCTTTGGTATTCTGCTTCCTGGCTACCAGGGAGAACAGTGGGGCTGTGACATATAAGTGTCAGTCAGTGATGCCTAAGTTCTTCTTTTTAAATGAGAATAGGATTCCAGACTGAAAAAATCAAGTTTCTCCCTCTCTGCCTAAGAGAGTAACATCTAAATTATCCACAGTATAAAATAACAAAGGATAATTAATTACATGCTTTGAGTCAACCCTCATTCACTTCCAATTCAAGTATACAGACATTTTTTTAAATGTAGTTACAAAGAAAATGACAATGAACTATCATCTTTTATTTCTTAAGGTTTTGCCATTATCAACTCTAATTTTTATAAAATAATCTGTGGTAAAATAAGCTAATCTCAACCACTAACCTGTTTGTTACTCGTCACCTTCCATTACTTGTTTTATTCCATTTCTTTTCTACTTGTGCCTTAGAAAGAGGGATTTCTCTTCATCCAGTGGGGTTAGACTCTGCAAATTTCCTTATATTTTCTGGGTAAAAACACACCCAGGCAGAAGATGAGAAAAATGGTAGGAGACATTAGACAATTTCAATTTTTTTTAACTTTTTTAAAGATTATATTTATTTCTTTGACAGAGAGAGACACAGCAAGAGAGGGAATACAAGCAGAGGGAAAGGGAGAAGCAGGCTTCCAGCAGAGCAGGGAGCCTGATGTGGGGCTCTATCCCAGGACCCTGGGATCAAGATCTGAGCCAAGGTAGACGCTTAATGACTGAACAACCCAGGCACCCCAATTTTAATTTTTTTTTTTAAATGAAATCCTAGTTTAAATCTTTTTTAAAGGTTACTGGCCTCTTGGGACACCTGGGTGGCTCAGTGGGTTAAAGCCTCTGCCTTTGGCTCAGGTCATGATCCCAGGGTCCTGGGATTGAGCCCCACATTGGGCTCTCTGCTCATCAGGGAGCCTGCTTTCTCCTCTCTCTCTGCCTGCCTCTCTGCCTATTTGTGATCTCTTTCTGTCAAATAAATAAAATCTTAAAAAAAAAAAAAGGTTACTGGCCTCCAAAGATCTTAGCCTTTTCAAGGTTGAATAAGTAAGTCTCTGCTTCTGAAGAAAAATGTGTTAGAACATATTAAAATAAGTTTTGAAAATATTATTTCATATTTGGTAAATGACCATGATATTTTTTCATTGTTAATTTTTTTCCTAATCTACTCTTGTTTCTGAGTTTTAATTTTGATGATGTACCTTTTAATAAAATTAATTTTTAAAGTAATCATAAGGGTAATATAACAACAATTACAGTGATCAGGAGAGAAAACAAAAATATAAAGAAATTTAAAATGTAAAAAAAAAAAGTAAAAAAAATATATAAAGAAAGCTAAAGTGTAAAAAACATGATCACTCATAATGATTGACTATTTGAATGACTTAAGAAAATTTATATCCTCAGGATTGGCAGAAAATTAAGAAGTCCTTTATAAGGAAACAGTCAACAAAATAAAGAGGCAACCCACAGAATGGGAGAAGATATTCACAAATGACACTACAGACAAAGGGCTGATATCCAAGGTCTATAAAGAACTCCTCAAACTCAACACACACAAAAGAGATAATCATGTCAAAAAATGGGCAGAAGACATGAACAGACACTTCTCCAGAGAAGACATACAAATGTCTAACAGACACATGAAAAAATGTTCATCATCATTAGCCATCAGGGAAATTCAAATTAAAATCACATTGAGATACCACCTTACACCAGTTAGAATGGCCAAAATTAACAAGACAGGAAACAACAAGTGTTGGAGAGGATGTGGAGAAAGGGGAACCCTCTTACACTATTGGTGGGAATGCAAGTTGATGCAATCACTTTGGAAAACAGTGTGGAGATTCCTTTAAAAATTAAAAATAGAGCTACCCTATGACTCTGCAATTGCACTACTGTATTTAGCCCAAAGATACAGATGTAGTGAAAAGAAGGGCCATCTGTACCCCAATGTTCATAGCAGCAATGGCCACAGTCGCCAAACTGTGGAAAGAACCAAGATGCCCTTCAATGGATGAATGGATAAAGAAGATATGGTCCATATATATAATGGAGTATTATGCCTCCATCAGAAAGGATACAACTTTTGTATCAACATTGACGGTACTGGAAGAGAGTAAGCTGAGTGAAATAAGTTAAGCAGAGACTCAAGTATCATATGGTTTCACTTACTTGTGGAGCATAAGGAATAACACAGAGGACATTGGGAGATGGGGAGGAGAAGTGAGTTGGGGGAAACTGGAGGGGGAGACAAACCATGAGAGACTGTGGACTCTCAGAAACAAACAGGGTTTTGGAAGGGAAGGGTGTGGGAGGTTGGGTGAGCCTGGTGGTGGGTATTATGGAGGGCACATATTGCATGGAGCACAGGGTATGGTTCATAAATAATGAATGCTGGAACACTGAAAATAAAATAAAATAAAAAACAACAAAAAAAGCCTTTTGTAAACATTTACATGTAAAAACAGACTTTTCTCAAAATCTATAAAAGTCATTGAAGTACATTGATTTATATGTTGTGTTATAATGGAATTTAAATCTTCAACTGAATATTGACACACCTACAATATGAAACAGAACTTTTAAAAATCATGCTAACATGAATATTCAGATTAACCTAGATGGGAACTAAACCATTTTTAATAAGACAACAGTTTCCAATGAACATGAGAGTTATGGGATGTAGCAATTAGGAGTGACTCTAAGGAGTCAGTTGACCTAGGTTCAAATCTCATCTCCTTCACCTAGTAACTATGACCTAGGATAAGTGCTGTAAACTGTAGGTCTACTTTCCTACTATGTAAAGTGGAATTAATAATAAAATCTATTTCATAGGTTTTTGGATATTAAATGAGTCCACACTTTATGATGTTTTCATTATTGTTAAATGACCTTGGAGTCCCTTTCTTTGTACCACTTTGCTCATCTGGAGTACCTTAGGATCCAGAAGCTAGAGTTGAGGGTGAACTTAGGAATTTAAATGAGTTTCGTTATCTTCTGCTAGAGTCCATCAGACTGGAAAATCTTGAGTCACAAAAACTTCCCAAACTTCCAGCTCAAGTCTGGA
Source organism: Mellivora capensis (assembly GCA_004024625.1). Classification (NCBI taxonomy): domain Eukaryota; kingdom Metazoa; phylum Chordata; class Mammalia; order Carnivora; family Mustelidae; genus Mellivora; species Mellivora capensis. The sequence continues at coordinate 214,958 of PISX010001041.1, forward strand.
AAACTTCCTTAGATAAGAAACAGAATTGCCTTGCATGTATTCTCACAGTAACTTCTTTCTCCTCTCACATTCACCTGAGGCAGAGGAACTTTGCCATGGAGAAGAGGAGTGTAAGAAACAGGTTGCCCAGTTGTCCAAACTTTCCTCACTCTTAGGGCCTAACTTTTAAAGTGTTCTAGGTTTCATAATGATGAAAGAAGCAAAAATACTGCTTAATTCCTGACCTCTGCCATTGTTTCTACTATACTTTTCCCTAAAATAATAATATCAGCAAATAAAGGGATATATCAAGAAACCAGATGCTATTTCTTAAAAAGGAAGGGCATCATTTTATCTATTTGATCCTAAATGAGAACAGGAATTCATTAAATAATAAAAGTCATACTACATTTTACTTTCTACATTTCCCAAAAAGCATTTCATGAAACAATGGTACATCACATGTTTATAAGGATTATTAAAATAAGTCTTTAGAGGGGCATTTTCTTCAGAAAATAAAGTGTCTTTTCTGTAGAACTACTCAGAGCTGTTACCTTAATTGATGTGCTTAATGAAAGTGAATGTGTGAGGAAGAATACTGAATACAATATTTCCCAGAATTATTTGGCCTGGGAGCCCCCTTTTTTCCTCCTATAGCTCTAAAGGACTAATGTTCTCTATGACACCAGTTTTGGGAAATTTAACTTTTGATAAAAGGTTCCTTAAAAACAAAGAGAACTTTGTTGCATTTTTCATTTATTATACTTACAATTTTGGAGATGCATTTACACTAAGAAAATTATGATACTAACAAAAGTTAAAGTAGATCAAAGAATAGTCTCTGTTAATGCTGAGAAGAATTTTTAAACTTTAATCAATTTCCAAAAGATATTTTAACAATTTGGAATTCCTAAGTTCCATCCAAATCTTGAAATTATCAAAACATAAGAGTTGGTTTCCATTCCACCAGTATTCTCAATGACTCTTTGGAATTTTAACATGGATTCAGGCATTTTGTGTATGACATTATTTTAATTCCCAAAGTGGAAAAAGCACGTTGTTTCCTTTGAAGATAGAATTCCAATTCTGCCTTTACTCATTAATTCAATAAGTATTTCCTAAGATCTTAGAATGCCACACTTGGATATATGTTTTTGGGATATAACAGCAAATAAGACATATACTGGTTCTGTCTGCTCTCATCCGACCTGGAGACACAAATATTATCAAATTTAGTTCAGAAATTACTTAACTGTAATAAGTATTTGCAAGCATAGGTGCATGTGATGATGAATTTTATGTGTCAACTTAACTGGACCAAGGGATTCTGGACATCTGGTTAAACATTGTTTATGGGTATGCTTGTGGGGTTTTTCCAGAAGAGATGAGACTTTGAACTGGTGGACTGAGTAGGGCAGAGAGCTCTTCCCAATGTGGATAGGTATCATCCAATCCACTGAGGCCCCCAGGAGAACCAAAATATGGAGGAAGTCAATTGAATTTTCTCTCTCATCCTGACTGCTGAGAAATGGATCTTCTCTTGTTATAGGACTCGAATGTACATGATTGGCATGTATGGTTCTCAGTCTTCTGGACTCAGATTGGAATTTAAGCCACTAGCTTCCCTGAGGTTCCAGTTTATAAATGACAGATTGTGGGACTTCTCCATCTCCATATATATATTCATATATATATATATATATATATATATATATATATATATATATATAAACATATATACACACACACACACACACACATACATATATCTCAAGAATAGCCTGGAAGACTATTTAACAATGAATATACATCTCCTATTGGTTCTGTTTCCCTGGAGAACCCTGACTAATACAGTGCAGATGAGTATCAATATGGAAATTTATAACAGAGGGACCTCATCTACTCAAGAAATTAAGTAATACGTAAACCAAGACTAAAAGATAAGTGGGATTTTATAGAGAAAGGGATCATATAGATGTGGGAGTTGATGAGGAAGGGAACACAGAGGAGGGCTGACATTTGTGGGCCTTTAGAATTGTGCATCATGCCACAGAGGAATATTTTCAAGCCTTAAAACCTAATGGAATTTGCTCTGCTGGAATTAAGACTTGCTTGGGACAAATCACCCCTTTATTCCTTCCATTTTCTCCCTATGAGAATGGGAATGTCTATCCTATGACAGTACCACCACTGTATTTTGGAAGCACATGACTAATTTTCTAGTTTCACAGTTATGCAGATCAAGAAGGTTTTGCTCCTACATATATCATATGCAGTTTCATTCATACTTGATTTAAATGATACGACTTCAAATTTATTGAGTCCATGATATTTAGATGAGATTTTAATTTAGAGCTGATGCTAGAATGGATAAGGTTTTAAGAATGTTGGAATGGGGTAAATATATTTTGTACAAGGGATGAATATAAATTTGGGGGCCACAGGGCAGACTATTGAGTCCTCCCAAATTTATAGTATCCCCCCAAAGCTAAAAAACACTAGAACTTCAGAATGCAACCTTATTTGGAAATAGGGTCTATGCAGATGTAATTAGTTAAGATGAGGGCTTGTCTTAATATTTGATAAGGGTGGGCCTTAAATCTAATGAGTGGTATCCTTAGAACCTACTCATGGAAGACATAGGGAAGAAGGCCATGTAAAGATAGAGGCAGAAATTGACAGTAACACAGCTACCAGTTAAGGAATGCTGAAAACTGCTGGCAAATGCCCAAAGCTAGGGAAAGATTCTTCTCTAGATGGTTCTGAGGGAGCTGGGCCACGCAAATACCTTGATTTCATACCACTAGTCTCCAGAACTGTGAGAGAGTATTTTCTATTGTTGTAAGCCACCCAATTTGTAGTTACCTGTCACAGTAGCTCTAGGAATTATTTCAGCTTCTCACCAAAGTAAATCCCTGGGATATTTTTGTTTGCATCATTATACATACTGATTACAGAGGTCTGTGAAGAGGTAGAGTTGAATTACCTAATTAGGTAGGCTAGGTAAGTATAAACATGACAGTTTCTTCTGAGGCTATTATATTATTACTTGGGTTTTGTCCAGTGGAAAACTAAAATTGTAACTTTGTAATATTGCATGTTTTATGTTTTACCTAATATTAAGTATGGCAAATAAATAATATCAAAAGGTGTATTAAGGACAATACTCTATCATATTATCTGTTATTATACTATATCTAAAATAATACTATATAGACAATGTTATAATAACTGTGTGTGTTTACATGTATATTTCAGTATCTGTGTGTTTGAAAGTTAAAGGTTGCATAACTCTCCAAGTAATTATTTAAAAATATAAAATGGTTGAAAATGACTTCTGAGGAATAATGTAATTATAATATACCAGTGTTATGAACAAACCAATATCTGATGCTTGTAGTTAACTTCTGTTTAAATAATTATTTCCTGGGTATATAAATTTACACAACTAGCATGTGGAAATCAGTTTTGTCAAACATACAATTATTCTTTTTGTTTTGTTTTGTTTTGTTTTGTTTTGTTTTATTTCATTTCTTTTCAGCGTAACAGAATTCATAGTTTTACAGCACACCCAGTGCTCCATGCAATGCGTGCCCTCCATAATACCCACCACCTGGCTCCCCCCACCTCCCACCCCCCCCCCGCCCCTTCAAAACCCTCAGGTTGTTTTTCAGAGTCCATAGTCTCTCATGGTTCATCTCCCCCCCAATCTCCCTTAACTCCCTTCTCCTCTCCATCTCCCCATGTCCTCCGTGTTATTTGTTATGCTCTGCAAATAAGTGAAACCATATGATAATTGACTCTCTCTGCTTGACTTATTTCACTCAGCATAATCTCTTCCAGTCCCTTCCATGTTGCTACAAAAGTTGGGTATTCATCCTTTCTGATGGAGGCATAATACTCCATAGTGTATATG
>PISX010001042.1:0-38222 GCA_004024625.1 Mellivora capensis
GAAGAAGAAGAAGAAGAAGAAGAAGAAGAAGAAGAAGAAGAAGGAGGAGGAGGAGGAGGAGAAGGAGAAGAAGAAGGAGGAGAAGGAGAAGGAGAAGGAGAAGAAGGAGAAGGAGAAGAAGAAGAAGAAGAAGAAGAAGAAGAAGAAGGGCAATTACTTAGCTTCTGTTACTTATTTCCAGGTAAAATATAAACACAATGTTGCTGGATGTTTTATTGTAACCCAAAAATTCAGGTTTTACATGAACATGGCAAAGTTGTTGAGTTTTTTAAGTGATAAGTGTTTCAATTAAAAAAAAAAAAAAACCTGTGTAGTCCACACACTAAGCATGTCTACAAGTCAAATTTAGCTTATTTGTTACTATTTTGTGACCTTAAAGTTTTTACCAAGAGAAATGTGTAAGTAGAATAGTTTCTAAGTATGGGCTTCTAAAAGATTTCACTTTGCTCTTTGGAAACAAATAGTACTAAATTAAAAATAGTACTTTCTATTGAAATTCCGTCATGTTACTACTCTGACCTTTGATCAACATAAGTATTAAAGAGTATAAGAAACAGATATCCAGGTCTAAGCATCTCCTTAGAATACTCATTACTATCTTAGAATACTCATCTATTACCAGGTGACAATATTAGGACAAATATATGGTTTAAAACAATGCACATTTTTTTTAAATTTATTTATTTGTCAGAGAGAGGGAGAGAGAACGAGCAAGCACAGGCAGACAGAGAGGCAGGCAGAGGCAGAGGGAGAAGCAGGCTCCCTGCCGAGCAAGGAGCCCGATGCGGGACTCGATCCCAGGATGCTGGGATCATGACCTGAGCCGAAGGCAGCTGCTTAACCAACTGAGCCACCCAGGCGTCCCAAACAATGCACATTTTTATTTCATGGTTTCTATAAATTAGGATTCTTAACACAGTTTAGTTATGTTCTCTTCAATATTGGAATTAAGATATTGGCCAGGGCTGTGGTCTTATGTGAGTCTTGACTAGAGGAGGATCCACTTCTAAGCTCACTAAGATTCTTGGCAGAATTCAGTCCCTTGCATTTGTAGGTTCAAGGGCTCCATATTCTTGCTGGCTGTCGGTCAGAGTCTGCCCTGGCTCCAGAACTGCTCACAATTCTTTGCCACATGGGATTATTCAAGATGGCCACTTGAGTTTAAAATCTAGCAAAGGAGAGAGAGTCTCCAGGAAGACAAATGCCACAATACTATGTACAAAATCACATAATCTAATCCTATGCATCCTCTAATCTTTGTTGGCTCTGTTGGTTAGAGACAAGTCACAAGTCATACTCAAGGTCAGAAGACCAGACAAGGACTTGCACATCAGAAGATGAGAATCATGAGTGTTATCCTAGAGTTTATCTACCACACTCCCTCAAACAAGAATGAGGCTTATTAAGGTAATATATTCTTTTTAAAAATCACCAAACCAGAACCTCATTGACTTAATGGCAACACAGTTCAAAGAAAATAATGGCATGGTGATCTGATAGCTGGTTCAACATGTGGTCCCTTATACAAATGACCTTCTGCTTGCTGCATAGTAACTTGTTCACATTTCCTACCTGAAGGTTTAAATGATGTGTCTCAATGATTCTAAGTCTAGTTTTAGGACTTACACACATTTTATTGTAAGGAGAATTTTGCTATATTCATAATCTTCATAAATGTATCTCTTTTATAGGCCCTCTTAAAAATGTAATACTTTTATGCAGTACTATCTACTGGGGCTACTGAAGACCAAGAAGGCATCTAGTTTCGTCCCAGCTTGTAGGTAGTACCACAAAACCTAGTGAGTGGCAGGGAATTATAAGAGCTCAATGTCTAACTCATAGACCAGCTGTCATGATCTTGAAGATTAGATATAAAATGGGTGAAATATATAAATAGCAGTCTACATTTCAGAACATATTGAAATTTCATCCCCTCCTAATTAACCACAGTGGAAGTTACTACTTGGCTCCCAGTGAACAAATGCAACAAACTGTTGTCTGCTGGAAAAATACAAATGTTGTCTATTGGTTCCTCTAACTTCTTCCACTGCAAAATTAACCTTCCCTCATATCTTTCATTTATAAGGTGAAACTCATTACTTTCAAAATTTCAATGGAAACATACAAACCTCTTTGGGTATTTCCCGACTCTTAAAAACTAAACCAAAATACACAGGTAATAAAAGCAGGCCTTGTTGTTATAGAAAAATTGCTCAAATAAGAATTTTGGTGTATTATTGTTTTTCAGTGATCCAATTATAGAGGGTAAAATTGGAACCTAAGTGAATAGCTATTTCATGGTGCTGTAAGTGAACTGCAACTGTTCTCCATTTCAAAGTCACTTGACATAAAACTTACACATTCCAGACTTCTGAAACTTTCCACCTACTTAGATCGCTGCCACTAACACATATCGTTAATCCATCAATAACTCTCAGGGTTGCAATAGCTGAACGGAAAAATGGCCACAGTTTCCCTATTTCGTAAATCTCAGGGTGCTTGTGATTCTTGAAAATACTGAACATATTTTTATTTGCTGTTTTAGAATGATTAATTTAGAAACAGATACTTTGAACTAGTGAGTTATTTAGTCTGGAGTTGGAATTAATATTCCACATTTTCTCATTTTTGGACAGAGAACTATTTACTAAAAGTATTTCAAGCAAAAAGAATTAATATACTTCTTCTGTTGACTTTCCACCTTAATATTAAAAAAGAGAGCATTTATTAGGGAAAATATGATTTCACATTTATTCTAGATAGTTTTGTATATTGAAAGTTTCATGGTTTATTTTATCAAGGTTTATTTCCAGTGAATACTGAGTATTTATATCACAAAGATTGGGTTATTAATTTATTCACTAATCTGCCCCCAAAGTGAGGGTCCCAAAGACAAAAAAGCAAGTTCCTACAGACTGATAATATGAAAATGGAAATATTTGAAAACCAAAATTAATTTTAGATTATATTAATTACATTACTTCAGGGTTCCTGAAGGTGTATCACTTGAATGGTTAAGAACAAATATTCTGAGACAAAGGAAAATTATAAGGAAAAGAAAAAAGAAAGAACCTTCAGACAAAGTTAGAGAAAAAATTTATCTCTAAAGAAGAGATGTAATAACAGATTCTGATTTTATTATCACTTGTTTGAAGGAATGAGCAAATAAATACAGAATTGAAAAGAAGCCATTAGAAAGAAAAGGGGAAAATGGCAAATCATACCAACTGAAATAATTTCTTTACAGTTTGAGAAGAATAACGAATGTAAAGGAAGTAGAGAGAAATAGGACATCTAGAAAAGTCTCAAGTAGGGGTTTCTATTTAAAAAGTGAAATAAGTACAAAAGAAAACAAATGAATGGAGCCTAGGGTCTTGGCTCTTGTGAATAAAGGCATTTTCCCCAGGGAGCTTTCAAAGAGCTTTTGCTCCAACTATAACTCTCTGCTAATTAAAGCTTTGGCTCCCATGTAGTTGTCTCTTAGTTCCTTAACCTCTGCTGTGGCACTGAAATCAGTGTTCAGGTTCATTTCTTGGGCCCAAATATATAAAAAGTCCCTTAGCTAGCTATACCCCAATATGTTCAATGTCACTTCTCTAGTGTGAAACCCTTGCATGATTCACTTGGTAAACATAAGATGTTGAAAACCTTCTGAGAGTAAGTGAAAATTGTGAGGAACAAACTTATTAGGACCCTCCCTACAGTGAGTTGCCTAGAGACTTTGTTCACAAAAGAGAAACCAGTGCACTCCATAAATGACGCACTAGAGTTTTTCAATTTATTTATTGGCATTGCCAAATTGGTGTGGCAATATAACATCTATAGCTTTCAAACCATCTATCATCACAATTGATACTTGGAAATCACTTCATTTGGCACTTTCATTTCCAAGAGTCACTTTCTCTCTCTCTCTCTCTCTCTCTCTTTCTCTCTCTATTTCACACACACACACACACACACACATTTTCGTACTTGGTTTTGCCAATAAAAAACATACAGAGCACATTTCCCATTTCGTTTCTATAGACAACATGTAGCTGTGTGAAGAATTTCAAATTCAACCTGAGAATTTTGTATAGGAGAATCTTGACACATTTATATACATCATCATATCAGATACATTGGTCTTAATTTATTTTTTTCTTATTTGTGTTATGCTTCTTATGTGTCCTACCAAATTTTGTTATTTGCTCTTTAATTTTTTAACCCCTCTAGAAATTAGAAAGATACAAATCCTATTCTCTTTAATACTAATACCTCTTTTGCCCTTTTTCTGCTTGCATATATGCTAAAGTGAATAATAGATATTGGGCCCTTTCTATGTGTTGAGCACTAGAGTATATATTTAGCTCACAATGAATCCTCTATTCATAAAACCTATGAAATGGCTAACTCTTCTTCCCTACTGGACAAATGCAGGACTGATGCTAAATAACTTATCCTGATTCAGAAAGTGTAAAAACATCCAGAGTTTGTGTTTTTAACATTAACTAATTGTCAATGTAGAGTGAATAAAAGGCTAGAGTACACCTAAAGAATTCAGGAGGAAACTAAGCTGAGGGGAAAGGGTGGAGGGGAATGCTGTCTTTTCACTCCTAGTTTGAAATAGTACTTCATTGTGTATGTCTTCCATATGTATACTTTAACTAATTCTCCATTTGTCATTTGTTTTACTTCCCTTTATTGGGTTTTCTTTTATTACAATCATAGTAATTTTAAAACAATTTATTTTTCATTATGACCTTTGATAATATTTTCAAATGATATTCCACATTACATTATTTTAAAAATAGTCCCCTATAATTTATTTTCTAATATTTATTTTTGATCTTTTAAAAAATATTTTATTTATTTATTTGACAGAGAGAGAGATCACAAGTAGGCAGAGTAGCAGGCAGAGAGAGAGGGAGGTTTAATTTTAAAACTAAATTGCTGGGGCGCCTGGGTGGCTCAGTGGGTTAAAGCCTCTGCCTTCGGCTCAGGTCATGATCCCAGGATCCTGGGATCGAGCCCCGCATGGGGCTCTCTGTTCAGCAGGGAGCCTGCTTCCTCCTCTCTCTCTCTCTGCCTGCCTCTCTGGCTACTTGTGATCTGTTAAATAAATAAAATCTTAAAAAAAAAAAAACAAACACACTAAATTGCAGTGTGATGTTTTTACAAAATAATTTGTCTCTGAATAATATATATGATTTATATACATATATAAAATATGTGTATGTATGTATACACATAAACATATAATAGTATGGAACTACTTCTTGAGTCTACAAATAGTTCTATTAATCTGTCAATAATCTGATATTACTATCACGCTACCTTTAATTACCTTAGTTTTATAATACCTTTTAAGAATAGTTAATAAGTTCTTAATTCACTCCATTTTAAAAGTTTTCCTAGGGGTACCCAGGTGGCTCAGTAGGTTAATTCTCTCTCTCTTTTTTTTTTTAATTTAATTTTATTTTTTTTCAGTGTTCCAAAATTCATTGTTTATGCATCAAATCCAGTGCTCCATGCAATACATGCCCTCCATCATACCCAACACCAGGCTCACCCAACACCCCATCCCCTCCCATCCAAAACCCTCAGTTTGTTTCTCAGAGTCCACAGTATCTCATGGTTTGTCTCCCCCTCCGATTTCCCCCAACTCACTTCTCCTCATGTCATCTCTGTTATTCCTTATGCTCCACAAATAAGCAAAACCATATGATAATTGACTCTCTCTGCTTGACTTATTTCACTCATCATCTTTTCCAGTCCACTCCATGTTGATACAAAAGTTGGGTAAAGCCTCTGACTCTTGATTTCAGCTCAGGTCATGATCTCAGAGCCATGAGATCAGCCTGCGTGGGGCTCTACACTCACTGCAGGAGTCTGCTTGGGCTTCTCTCTCTCACTCTCCCTCTCCTTCTCCCCCTCCCCCCTCCACTGGCTCAAGCTAAATAAATAAATAAGCAATAGTGCAGAGAACAATGGGGGATGGGAGGGAAAACTGAAAGGGAAGAAGTAGGAGAAGGAGACAAACCATGTGAGACTCTCGACTCTGGGAAACAAACTGAGGGTTGAGAAAAGGGAGATGGGTGGGGGAATGGGATAATTCACTGATGGGCATTATGAAGGGCACATGATGTGATAAGCACAGGGTGTTATACACAACTAATGAATCTTTGAACATTATATCAAAAACTAATGATGTACTTACTATATGTTGGCTAGTCAATTTAAATTTTAAAATATACACATTTTTTAAAAAAAGTTTTCCTGGCTATTCCAGATTATGTACTCTACTAGATGCACTCTAGAATATTAACTTGAAGAATCTTTTTAGAAATATTATTACAAATAGCGTTTTAATGGACCTTTAAACCCATTATTTTCAGAAACCTTAAAAAATATATTTGACATGTTAGTAGGAAAGGTACAAACCTAAAGATTAATTTAGAAAGAATATATGACTAGGATTTGTTTTTCTTTAATTAGAAATGTTATTAGATTTATAGATGTGGAAATAACTATATACCAATCATGATGATGCTGAGGACAGGATAAGCATCTCAGGGCATGTGGCTACATGGTAAAGGGTGATGTGACCGGAAGAGCTAGGACCCTGTTAGAAAGGAAGAAGGGAATGAGATGCTTTAGAGGCAATCGGCAATGTGCACCACAACGTGAAGGTAAAACAAAGACTGAAATCATGTTTTTGGATTCAACAATTAGGCCATCTGTGAACATAGCAAGTTTCAGCAAATAAGGAGTTACACTGGAATGGGTGGAAGAGAGAATGGGAAGTGAGGAATTAGAGTTGGAGAATTAATGACATTTTCAACAAATTTTGCAAAGAAGACAATGGCAAGGTAGAAGTAGAGGAGAGGAGGCCGAGGAGAAGCAAACAGTGGGGCTGGGAAGACAGGAGGGATCTAAACCAGATGTGGAAGATGTGGCTGCTAGCAGGATTCACAGATACCTTCCACGGCAGTGTAGTGGTGAGAATATGGATTGAGATGAACGGCTATTTCAAATCTGTGTGGGAACATGTAATTATTATGTGGTGATAGAGTGTTATTTTGTGAAGTGTAGAGGAGAGTCATTAGCAGAGACTAAAAAAGGCAGCAGTGGTCAGAGATGTGAGGAAAGCAGAGAAAGGATCAAATGGTCAATGAGAGAGTAGAAAAAGTTTCTTGCCAGGGAAGGCAGATAAGGAATCCAGATGGTGTAATGCACAGTTGGGATTGTATGCAATGGGCTTCCAAGTTTTGAGCATTTGGTTTTGCTTTTTCTATCTTTTTTTTTTCTTTCAGTGAGCAGGAATATGTTACCAAGAAAGCATGTTGTGTGTGTGTAGGTGTGTGTGTTTTTAATAACTGTACATGTGTGTACCATTGTGTGGTTTCTAAATCCCCAGAAAAGTATTTTTCAATTCCTTAGACATACCAGTCAATGAGGCTAGACATACATTTTTTTTTCCTCAAAATTTCCTCCTTAAAGCATGAGTTTGAAGAGTATAATTTGGAAACAACCTAGTTTTAGTCTTTTGTGGATATTTGCTTTCACATTAATAAGTTAATATGATATTTGATTTTTCTAAGTATAGGTCTGCATCTGTTCATTTTACCTGATACAAGATTTCATTCTGCTTATATTGCTCCTTCTTCAGAAAAGCTTTAATCTGCTTTATCTACTATATCTCAATTTATTCGTCTGTTCTATCAATCATTAGTATGACTTACCTGCCATATGTTACTATGGAAGAAGCTATGAGAGAGTGGGAATAATCACAGTCATTCGACTGTAGTTCAAACCCCAGCATTCTTTATACATGACTAAAGTCTGTGCCCTAAACCAGTGTTTCTCAGGGGTTGGTGTGTGTCAGAATCACTTGGAGCACTACTGAAACACAATGGCTGGATCCCATCCACACTTTCTGATTCAATAGATTTCAGGTTAGGGCTAAGAATTTGCATTTCTAACAAGCTCCCAGGAGTCACTGATACTGCAGCTTTGGGAACTACACTTTTACTATTCTAAACCATTAAATTGTTTTGCTTCATCAAATTAGAGTAAAGAAATAGGAGAGGAACTGTGTTGGCAGTATTTTAAAAATTGTACTGAATAAAAGTTCAAAGGCTTTTTTTAATTCTTCTGTATCTGGAATATGGTGATTTGTGGGAAACTTTACAGAGGGGTTAAGATTCAAGCTGAGCCTTGAGGAAGATGCATGATTTTCTAACATTGCAAATTATTGAAAACTGGAATGGTCTGCCTTTGAAGGCAGAGAGATACCTATCTATGGTGATGTTGAGGAATAGATGGATAAGCTACTGCCATGGATGTTTTTGGAAGAGCATAATCAGATATCAGATGTGTTGCACCAGACATCATCTGAGGCTCTTTTCAATGTTGCAGTGCACTTATTTAAAGAAATAGGAGAACATAAGAGTTAAGAAAATGGAGCAGTTCAAATCCCAACTCCACAGTCAATTAGCTCTGTGAGGCTAGGAAGAATATTTTTTAACCTTTCTCAATTTCCTTCTGTTAATTTACTATGGCTACTGAATAAGGAGTCCCAACCTAAAACCTAAATAATGGAAACATGTCTCACAGCCCTGGAGGCTAACTGTTTGAGGTCAAGGTGTTGATGGGACTGTGCTCTTTTTCAAGTAAGGGAAGGATCTGTTTTGGGTTTCTCTTCTAGCTTCTGGTAGTTCCTTGGCTTGTGGCAGCCAACATGGTATTTTCTTGTATGTCTGTCTATATCCCAATTTCCCCAATCGTTTTGGGTTAGGGACCCACTCCATTCCAGTATGACCTTACTTTTACTAATTAAACCTGCAGTGACCCCACTTCCAAATAAGTTAACATTCTGAAGGAGGTTAAGTCTTCCACACATGAATTTTGGGGGTATAAAATTCAAATTAGAACACTCCTCTTACTTTCCTCTAAAAGAGGTTAAAGTTATCTTACTAATAAGATCGTTGTGGAAATTAAATGAGAAAAAGTGTATAAAGTTTTATTTCACAGGAGTTTTTCAATACATTTTAGTAGTAGTAGTAGTAGTAGTATTGCTATTATTACTATTATTAAATTGTATCCACTCATGTCCAATATCCTTGAAGTAGTCATCTTTTTCCTGTTCCCCATCTGCATTAAAGCCCCCATATCATCCATAATTCCTTCTAATATATTAAAGATAGAGAATTTTTTAAAAAGATGTGCTGGAAAAGAATGATTACATATATTTGTTCATTTGTGATTTATTCCTTCTTGCTTGTGGAAGGATTTGGATGTGTTTGAGCCATTTCTATTCAAGCAGAGCACCAATGTCTGTGTGTGGCCCATTCAGAAAGAACAAACTCTAGGGCAAAGGGCTACTCTCTCTCTATACTAGACAAGCACTTGTTTCTTTTCCTTCCTCCTTTTTATGTATTTATTTAATTTTTGTCCTGTTTGCTGCCAAAGGTGTCTGGGATGATGAGACCCTGTGATGGGCATGTGACCAGCAGGAATAAAATCAATGCTGAGAGCAGATTCTAACAGTTGAATGGGCAGCTTGCAGGTGGCAATGACTTTCAGTCACAATTTGTGTGAAGCCCAATGCCATGGACCCGTGCTGGTCCATTACCAATCTTCCCGCGTTTTCAGGCTACTACTAATTTAACTCCCAAAGTTCCTTTCACTCTCTCCTGCTTGCTCTTATTCTCTTTCTTATAAAATTATGGTGACTTTGGTTAGGGCCTGAATAGAAGTTCGGTGCAGGACAAGGCAAAATTAAGTTGCTGTTCTAATACCACCTGCATCTGAGGCTTTTGGATTGAAGGAAGAGCTGACATTCCATAGGCAGGAATGAATTTTTATCATAGCAATGCAATATTTTGGTTAGCTTTCTAAGGTACCTAGTCTCACATCCCCTACTCAATGTAAGAACAGGAAGAAGGATATGAGGGAACACTTTGTGTTTATTTCTATGAATTGTACCAAGATTCCCCTCCTTACCTACCACCTTCTACAATCTGACCTGAAAGAAAAAAAAAAAAAAAAAAAAAGAAACGACTAAATCAAAATGAAGGCATGTTTTCATATATTCATTTTTTATTATATTGAAAGGGAAATTAGGGGAAAAGAATCAATCCAAGTATTCATCTGGAAAATACCACTTATTAAGCATCTATACTGTATAAAGATAATCTTCTCTCCACACACTGCAAGTTTCTGTGTTATTTGTATTTCACAGATAAGAAAACAGAGGTTTAATACATTTAAGTGACTACCTACAGTTGTTACATCACTGTTAAAAGAGAGCTGGAATTTCATCTTCAACTCCTGGATGGGTTCCCTGAAGGCTCCGCTCTAGAGAGAGTTTGCTGATACAACCCAATACCTATGCTTTGGCCATATCGTAGATGCCCAGAACAGATGTTATATTTGGTTTTTTCAAATCATAGTGCTTTCCAGGCACAGCAACGATGCCATCAATAAAGACCTATGTGCTTTTCTTGGTATCTGTTCTTTTAACTTATCCTCCTGTCTGGACAAACTAGAGAAAGGCAAGTCTAGGTGAGATTGCTAGATTCTGTGTGTAACCAGGCTAAGGAGGCAAGCATTCATTATAGCTTCCAATTTCGTACTTCCAACAGAGCCCAAAATATCCATATCCAAGTCAATTTTAACCTGTTCCAGCTCAGCTGCCCTGCCTCCCACAGTTGACTGGAAACATACCTATGGTCGTTTAATTTTATATGTATGTACACACACACACACACACACACACACACATATAGTCTCCATAATAAATTGATATTTTTTCTCAGTCAGACCTTTAGTCATATTCTATCTCAAATTTGGACATTTGAACATCTATGTCTAATATTTTAACTTGAAAAGTGCTACCACATAATTTTTACCATGATGGCATTTGATTGTGTCCTGTCCTCCTCTATTGTTTCTAAATATATGATTATTAAAATTATGACACCTCAGCTAAATAATGATCTGGATAGTGGGCAAGAAGTGAATTATCACAAGTTTCTTTTTCCTTATGAAATTTAGCACATTTATGTTTGTAAAATTGGTCCGATGTGAATTGAATTTGCACAAACATTTTTACTCATTTGACCCAGTGCTTGTCCATACTCCTTTTGCCACTTGCTTTTACTAGATAATGGAAATAAAGCCAGGGCAGGCTATAGATGGCATGAAGTCCTATGGATGAGGAGGGGCTCTTGGCACCTGTTGCATTTTGCTAGTTGACAGAGGAGCTGGAGTATCCCAGGAAGCCTGAGACCCTTAAGAACCCCAGTGACTGAGGAAATGCTGAATACCTAGCTTCTTTCATCAGCCTTTGTACACAGGGCTCTGCAGGAGAATTGTGCCCTCAATCCCTCAGTGGCATCTATATCACCTAAGGACTTTCCTTCTCCCCTCTACATCTAGTATTATGTGACCTAAGTAACATCCTTGAGTCAACTGAGGCAACAGTCTCCAGAATTATTTTTTGGGGTGTGCAGTTTAGATGAGGGATCCCAACTGAGGAGGTAAGGAAAGATATAGTGTATGTCTATCAACCTTTCACTCTCCAAAAAATATATGGAGACGAGATCATTCGAGGAGGAAAACACTGACCTCCAATTTGGGAGCAAGTGGAAAGAATTCGTTTCTTCCAATCTAAGTTAGCTTTTTGAGACTTTTACTTCTAAGGGGGGCCACTCAGGAGGTCTTCCCATTCCCCATACTGTCTTTTCTCTCGTTAAGTAAAGAAATGTCCACATAGATATATGATCATATAAATGTGACCAATAAGCGAGGTGATCAGGCCCAATGGTCACTGTCAGTGATGCTGAGATCATTGTTAAATAATACATGTATATTCAATGAGAAAAGAGAATTTTGGTAAAGAATTTACAGGTGAAAAATTGTCATAAAACAACATTGGCATTTTTTTTAAGCTACAGATTGAGATGTACCCAGAACAGGCTGTTTTAAAGTGCTTTCTCATTCTGAGAAAAGGTCATAGTTGTAATAGTTACAGTTATTCCCTCTTTTTGTCATAGTAGATTTACAGGTTTTATTAGGTGAAGTCTGATAAAAATAACAAAACAATAGGAACAATTGATCCCAGATTTGGAGAAGACATATAGTTTCAAGTTTCTAAATCATCTTTATTAACCATGTGACTTTAGGCAAATCTCTCAATTCCTTTGAGCCTTAGCTTCTAAAACTATAAAACATGAACCCTCAATCTCAAGGATTAGGGTGAAAATTGAGAGATGACATAGAAGCCAGCCCTAAGTATGCTCTTTAAAAAAAACGGGCACCTGGAGGGCTCAGTGGGTAAAGCCTCTGCCTTCAGCTCGGGTCATGATCTCAGGGTCTTGGAATCCAACCCCGCATTGGGCTCTCTGCTCAGCAGGGAGCCTGCTTTCCCTTCTCTCTCTCTCTGCCTGCCTCTCTGCCTACTTGTGATCTCTGTCAAATACATAAATAAAATCTTAAAAAAATTAAAAAAAAAAAACAATTATGAAGTCTACCAAGATTTGTTGATTAAAGTGGGAATATTTTAATTTATTTGTATTTTGTGCTCTACAGATATTTTATCCATTTCACAAAACACCACCCTGAAATAAGCCAAAGAACATTATGTGACTTGCCAAAGGTCAGAAAACAGATACATAGTTGAACCTGGACTCTTCTTTTCTGGCTGATTCTAAAGCCCACTTTTTGTCTTCTCTACACTGTATAACCGCTTTAGCTATCTAACTTTATAATACCTTCGTCCATTGAGCTTTTGTGAATCATTTGCATCAGAAAGTAGACTATGAGGGCCACCAACTGAAATACAAAGTGAGGAATGAAGGCAGAATCTTGGAACCAGGACATTCTGTCAAAGTCATCTGGGTGAACTCCTTGTCTTATGTAAAGCTCACCAAACCATTCCAGACACATTGTCAGGGATGGAATTAACTGCCCTGCTAACTCCTCCTCCACTTAACCACGCTTGCTACCCCCAGAGTTCCTCCTTACATCATTTGAATCCCCTCCAGCTGCAATTTATGCCCTTCTTCTCTTATTCTTGCCTCATCAGAGAAGGAGAACAGCTGGTCACCATCCTCTATATAATCACACTTGGGATAATGAAGGTGGTTACTGAGTCACTCTTCAACAATTCCAGTCCAGGTCTTGCTACACAGACCTATCTACCAGGGAACTGACAAAGATGGCAAGTGGAGGAAAATACATTTAAAACCTATTCACACCTAGTAAAATACGGAACAGGAAACCTGATTTAAGAGAGAATATTTTCCTCATTATTTTACCACAGCTCATGTTCTGCAATTGTTTAAAATCTGAAGCCCATTCCATAATGACTAATGATATGATTTTTCATATAATTTGGCTCTGACTTTATCTGAGTTTGAGATAATTAAGTCAGGAAATCCAAGGTGAAAAAAAAAAAAAGTGGGGAAGGTCGTTGGACAAGTTCCAGCAGGATATTTGGTCCAAGGCACATGTGTCTGAAATTAAATTTGGGAGTTAGACTGTGCTATCCTTAAATCAAGACAGCAAATGAAGGGGAACCTTCTGTGTGCTAAGAAAAGGGACTATGTAGGCTGCTGCCTTGCGGGAATTGCAGGGAACAGGGATAATTCCCAGAAACTACCCAGATTGACGAAGTGGCTATTTGGCACACTAGAGTGAGGGAACGAGAATGGAAGGCTCCCTATAATTACCTTGTGCATGTTCCTGAGAGATCACCTGTGTGCCCAGTGGATTTGAGCAGGTACAGTTGCTGGAGTGCACAGGAAATAAGACACCGCTTAAATGGAGTGATTTTTAAGAGGAGCAAGCCCTCCAGTTAGAAATCATCAGGATGTATACTGCTTCATTCATTATAGCTTGATTTTTTTGATACTTTAAAAAAGTTGCTACATCTCAGCATCTTTAATTGAAAAGTAATATTTTCCATCAACAAACAAATCCACTCACGTCAACCCAAAAACATGATTCTGCAAGAATAGGAATGATATGCAGTCTCCATTTACGACTCCAGATTAGGTGGACAAATGTTCGAACAATTCATTCCTTCATTTATTCATTCACTCAATCAGTCATCATTAAAAAGGGAATAAAAACGCCTTTGACAAGGTTCTATGAGATCTTGAGCTTGCCTACTTATATAATCTCATTTCCCACTACTTCCCCTTTCATTATATTTCAGACATATTGGTTTTTGCTGTCTCTTGGTCAAGCCAAGCTCATTGCTTGGTGTATTTGGACTGTGTCCACTGTCTTTTCTCCCTCTAGATCTTTTCATGGCTGTCTCTTCAAGAACATTCAAATATCAACTTGCTCTTCTTCCATGACCATGGATCTAAATGTAATATGTTGATGCTTCCATCCCTTATTCTAATTCTCTACCTTGTTACTCTATTTTTATTTTATTTTTTCGTAGAATTTGTTTTTAACTTCTGCAATACAAGTACCTGTAGCAGTGTTTGGCTCACTTATGAACTCATTAAATATTAATTTATCTCAGATATTTATGTATTTATTATCTTCCACTTCCCACTAGAATGTACTCTTCATGAAGGCAGAGATTTTTTTTTTCATGTTCACTGCAACTTTCCCAATGTCAGAACAGTGCTTCAACGAAAGTAACACCTCAGTAATTTCAACAATTATTTGCTGAATCTTGTTGTAGTAGGCATTTACATGTGAAGAATGTAAATGCAGTTCAGAACAGTAGATGCTGTGATTTTGTTTTTGTTTAAGTACCTTTTATTCTTATACATCTAAGATGGGGAAACTGAGCTTACAGAGATGGAAATGGATTTGTCATTCTGTGTTCATAAGGAAGAGGACCCCACTGTGTGAGTCAGCCCTAACTATTCTCTTTGCTCTTTGAACTATTTCAACACCACTAGTATAAACAAGTCTTGGTTGTCTGGAGGTAAAATTGGAGGCCACGCTTGAAGTCTGTGTTAGAGGAGCAGTTATAAATATCCAAAAGGTCCTGAAATGTTGGGAAGGAGTCATAAGAAGATACGGGTGAAGAGAGTAGAGTCAGACAAATGTTAGTAGCAATGGCTTCAATGAAGTATATAGTAAAAGCCTGTGAAGACCTGCAACTATAGGAAGCAGGTAAACTCAAAAGGAGAGATCAAATTGATTTTGACAGATAAGGGCTTCTAGAGTATAATCCCTCTTCAAGATCCAGAAGCTCCTTTACCTGTCCTTATTTGTCTATCTAAAAGGAACCAAATGTTTCTGACATATATACTCTATTATCAGAACACTCTATTATCCTATCTAAAATAAATGATGTGGTCATTTATTTTATAGAAGTGGTCTTCTCAATATTAAGTAAGTACAAAATCAGAGTCAAACATAGTTATGGAAAATAAAAATTATATATAATATATATATATATACACATATACACATATAATGTGTCTCTTTCTCTCTCTATATAGATATGTATATATATACCCTGTGTCATCTTTAATATTATTATCACAGTTTATTATTACACAGAAGAATATTTCTTTCATGTCAGTCTACATCATTAGACTATAAAAATGTTAGGGACATATTTTAATTATCATTTATTCCTTGATAGTTAAAGTTAATTTAGCAAGCATTTATTGAGCATTTTTTTTAATGATAAGCACCATGACGATTCTTGTGTAAATATAGTCTCTGCACCACAGAGTTCATGTTTTTGCTGAAGGAGGTAAAAATTAAGTAATATAGGATGATAGTAGATATTGCTAAGTGCCTCATAGAAAATAAGAAGCCCTGACATGATCATGAATGGGGAAGGGACGATGGCACCACTGAAGATAAGATAGAGATTTGGCCTCAGCAGAATTCAAGTTGAGACTCAAAGGTTGAACGGAAACCAGAAAGGTTGCTCCAATCTTAAAGACAAGCACATAGACTACAAGGCACAAATGGGCTTGACCTGGTCAAACAACTATAAGGAGAACAAGTAGACTGCAGCCTCATGAGCAAAGAAGAGGTAGCAAATGATGTTAGAGAGATGGCCAAAGGAAAAATCAAGCTAAGTTTTGTTGGATCTTATTCTTTTTTTTTCTTCAAGATTTTATTTGTTTATTCGACAGACAGAGATCACAAGTAGACAGAGAAGCAGGCAGAGAGAGAGGAAGGGAAGCAGGCTCCCCGCTGAGCAGAGAGCCCGATGCGGGGCTCGATCCCAGGACCCTGGGACCACGACCCGAACCAAAGGCAGAGGCTTTAACCCACTGAGCCACCCAGGCACCCCTTGTTGGATCTTATTCTAAGTACTTTGGGAGCTTTTGAGCTGGGGGGAAATTTATATGATTCATGTTTTTCAAAGGATTCATCTAATTAAAATAGAAGAAATGATAGGAAGGTAAGATGGAAAAACTAGTTTTAGGCAAGAGCATATTGGAAGTGATCAGGTAAGAGAGGAGAGTGGTTTTAGCTTCAATATGCAGTGAAGATGGAGATAATAACTTGTAGAGTACACTGAGAGTTTAGATATAGGAATATGGGTAACTACTAGGTTTTGACTTGAGCATCTGGTTTGATGGTGATGTCATTTATTTATAGGGAAAAGACTGACCCGAGTGAGAAACAGGTTGGGATATGAGAATAGTCATTAATACCAGTCTTAATAAATTTCAGAGTTCACACTACCTAGGTATTTGTCATATGTATATGAAGCTCAGAACAAGTTTGGGCCAGGCATATATAATTGAGAGTCATTAAGTGTAATATTTAAAGCCATTGACTTGGAGATGATCACCCAGTGAGAAGGTGTCGAGAGAAGATACTAAAACCTGGAAGCAATCTTGAGAATAACAGATATTTAGAGGTCAGATAAACATAAGGAATATATAAAAATTTATAACAAGGAATTATCAATTGGATAAAAAGGAAAATTATAAGAATATGGAATCACAGAAATTGAGAGAATCTTTCAAATATATGGGGGTATTTATTTCTAATGAATAACAATAAAAAATGTGTAAAAGACTGAGGACAGATACTGTATTTTTTTGTTAGTGTGGAGGTCATTGTCTTGATATGTACGTTTCAACAGATCAGTGAACACCTAAACACATCTGAATCAAAGTACTGAATGCTAAAGACAAAGAGGCAATCTTTAAAGTGGTCAGAGAGGAAGGATAGATTTTGTTTGCAAATTAAAGAAGGATGATTAGTTATACTCACTGCTGAATTCTCAGAAACAGCATTAGAAGCCTGAATGCAAAGAATAATATCTACAAAGTTAGTAGAGATTTCAATTCTAGTGAAACTATCACTTAGGAATGAGGACCAACAACCCACCCATTAGGATAGCTATTATAATTAATGAGTTTTGGTGAGGATGTGGAGAAATAACACTTGTGCACTGCTGATGGAAATATAAACTGGTGCAGTCACTAAGGAAAACAGTATAGTGCCCCCCCCCAATTGAAAATGGAATCATCATATGATCCAGAGGTTCCACTCTGGGATATATACCCAAATGAACTGAAAGCAGGAACTAAAATAGAGATTTGTATATCTATGTTCATAACAACATTATTTGCAAAAACCAAAAGTTGGAAACAATCCTAGTATCCATCCACTGATGGATAGATAAATAAAATGTTGTATGTTATATGTATATGCCAATTAAGATGTTTTAAAATAATGTTGACCTTTCTGAACCTCTAAAATTTCTCCAGGATCCCCAGGGGTGTTACAGGCCATACTTTGAGAACTGCCAGTATAAAATGTTCTTAATATGAAATATTAGGTACAATGTTTATCCTAATAATCATGTAACACAATCATGACCAAAGGACTCTCCATGTGTTTTCAACATCCCTTTAAACCTTCACAACAGCTTGATAATGTAAGTACCATTGTTCCACCCCTCCCCCCTCTTCATAAACTCCTCATCTTCAGGGAATACAACCTATGCTGTATATAAAGTAAAGCCATGGTAGCTTATAACGTGTGAAGTGTAAAGTAAATTAGCCTGCCTGACTGCCTGTAAGCAGAACTGAAACAACCTTGCCTAACACTCTTAAGCTAACTGGTCTCAAAATCTTTTCCAATGATTAATAGATTCTCTTTATTAGTGCTTAAAAATTTAATTTGTTTATTTCCCCTAATTCAGCTGTAGGCATGGCATTGGGGTCTTTGTTATTTGTTGGAATTACTCTTTCCCTTGCTCTAAGAACTAATCAGTTCTTTGTAATAGTACTGAATCTTCACTCCTTACCTGCTCAGGTGTTTGGGGGTGTTTTTTGTTTTTGTTGTTTGTTTTTGTTTTTGGTATCACCTCCAATAGTCATGCTGATGGGGGCTAAAGGAAACACCCACATACCATCCTTATATTAGGATTCCTCAAAGAGTAGTTTTTATTGCTAATGTTTATAAAATTTTATTTATTTCCCTCTTTCATAATGTAAAATGTGCCTCCAAGTGTCCTAAGGGCTGGGTGAGAAGACAATTGGGAGTGGTATTAAACATTCTGATCAAATGACTATGAAAACTACCATATGTATTTTAGTTGGAAAACAAAGCAAAATATATAAGCTAAGTATTTTACAAATACTCAAACCTGGAATCCTCATACAGTTTTAGTGCAGTACCTTACAAATGTGGAGATTTAATAACATCGAGGAACAAGTGGTGTATAGATTGGAAAAGTCTTGGTCAGTTTTGCTCCAAGTAAGGTCCTCAATCCACTTCATCAGGACTCCCAGCATGATCATCAACTTGTTAAAAATAGATATTTGGGGCTATAATTTGCCAGAGATACAGACCGAATAGATCTGAGGCGGAGTTCATACGCTCACATATTTAAAAGTCTCCTCATGCCATTCTTAGGTAGGCAATACTTTCAGCACACTTGATCTCGAGGATAACATCTTTGCATATCCTAATGACTCTAGGAACTCTTATTTATCAGGAAGTATCCTATGTGTTTGAAAATGTGATCTTGCTAGGTGGCAGAATCAGGTGAATCCAGGCTGCCTCTGGGGTCTGCTCTAAACTACTAAGTTCTATTTCCTTTAACTTCATATAAAATGCCTCAATTATCAGACATCTGCAGTGGAATAAATCAGAACAATGAAATGCATTTTCTTGAATTGTCTTTTCTAGTACTTTGAAATAACCTGTTGGCAAGATACCCTGAGTTGAGTCTAAAGCACTTAATAAACATATGTGGATTAACTAATCACTGAGAATTGTGCGGGAGCTTTCTAAATAATTTATAAAATATTGGATATAGGAAGGTGTAATAGTAGAAGGGAAATAACCCAAGGGTCAGGGCCCATCATGCTGGAAAGCTAATCTCACAAATACCAGAAGGCAGTGTGACTGTTCCAGTGATTTTTGGTACCAAGAAGGAAATATTAATTTTGGCTATGGGGAAGCTTCCCATCCTTTCAGTCTTCCAACAGAGAGATATCTGCATGAACCACCTCATTCTCAGTGGAGCTCAGGACAATGGAGCCACAGTGGCTTTTCAAGAAAAGGTTAGAACACTCTCACTAAAGTGAAAGCACGTTACAGTGTTGAAATGCCTTTGCAGAGGTGAGCTAATGTAAATAGAAAAATAAAACAAATGTGCCAAATAGACAAAATAGCAACTATCACCACCTCTGAGGTACCAGTTTGTAAAATATGGGATCATTGTCAATATGATCAGTCCCTATTCTTCTCCTTTAGAGGTACCCAATCATTCTAATAGATTAAGAATAAAATCATTGTTACCCAAAGAAACCAGATTATCAGAAGATCCATTTCTGTTTTCTGATCTGCATTATATTCTGTTATAGAAGCAAGTTAGTTGAGTTATGAGGCTGAAGGCAGGCATAAACCATTGATCATTTTCTCTCTCAACATTTGGAGGTTGGTAGTTTTCAAAAAGATTCCACAATTAGTCTGTAAAATAATTAAAATTATCTGTGTAGGTGTGGTTAAGGGTAAAACATTTTACTTATAACTGAAAATAGTGAGGACAATGGCACTTACACCAAAACTGTGCTATCAAAGGTTCTCCGTGCATTTATTTTTGTACTGGTACACATATTCTGGAACTGGATGGCCATGGTTTATATTCAATCTCCACTATCTATTCAATGCGTGGCCTTGAGGGAGTCACTTATGCTCTCTGTGCTTCAGTCCCTTCATCTGCAAAAGCTGGGTAATAATATTACCTGTCATAGGGTGATGGCGAGGATCTAATTCATTGATAGTTGACATATAGCAAGAATGATATGTGTTCCTTAGTATTTCATGGTTGCCCACCAGAAAGATGTGAACATCCTCCCCCCAAAAGGTAGTGTATAAGCTACATTCTCTGTAAGAATTCAGGTCTCATTAAGAATAGTCTCTACTCTAAACTTTGGTAAAACCATTAATAAAATGAAGAGGGAAGTCCCTGCCCTGTCAGCATCTCAGAGCTATTGTGATAATTAAATGTGAAATTATGTTTAAGAAGAGTTTTATGAATTTATAAAACATGCTAACTACATAATTAATTTAGAAGTATTATTGTTATTGTCAAGAAGCCTCAAGGATATGGCAGACCTTGAAGGAGGAGCTGGAAAAGGAATTTTCTTCCTGCAGGTGAAGACAAGTTGCTCAAATGCACTCCAGTCATCTTTGCACTGTATCAGCAAACAGGCTGAAATTCTTTTTTTTTTTAATTTTTGTAATTCACTCTTTTTTTTAATAATTCTTTCTATTTGTAATATACTCTCTTTGATGATAAAAATAAAAAACTGACAGGGAGAAAGATAACTCAGCCATCCAAATATGAATCAAAATTATTTTCACTTACTCTACTGCTGGCATCCAGGATATGAAACTGTCATGTGCTGGACTACTGAGCTGTCTGTCAAATACCTTAGGACTTTGGGAACTAGTCCCTATTTCATTAGTAGCTTCTGTGATGGTGTAATAGTTTGTCCTTATAATATTCTACTGCCTGCATTCTTCTATTCCCAAAATGCCTCAGATCTCAAAGGAAAACAACATTTTAGTATGAGTCCCTCTAACAAAAGGAAAGCAATTATGTATGATATATACATGATATTCAGATGATACATAGATATTTTCATCCATATCGTCACCACCAGCACCATTAAAATTTTCTTTTTGACAAAAACTTAACTCCCATTGTTTCTTATGGTGTAATATTTTATTTGTCATATTTTTCTGCAGTTGAGTATTGGGTCCCCTTGGATTTTTTTTATATCATCAGTCTTCTGATTAAAAGTGTAGGATGTTTTAGTAAATGAAAATTTAATCCCAAGTTTTGGGATTGTTAATTGAATAACCTTTCCAGACTCACAGATGACCTGATGCATTTGAGGAACACCAAGAAATTGAGATGTAACCTCAAGTGAAGATTGTTTTAAATAGAAACTTTGTAACTTCCCTGGGACTGGTTTACAAAGCTATCCTTGCTGGTGTGATCTGGATCCACTGTCTTTAATAACTTCCACAGTTATTTTAAGAATGTTACCTTACTATTCTGAGAAGGCTTGGACTGACATGTGGGCATCATTGGTTTCTGCTACTGTGTTCTGTCCTCAGTTTCTTTTGGTCATCGGAGGGAGGGAAAAAAAAAACCAAACCTGAAAAAAAGATCATAATTTTTAAGGCTTTTAACAATCTATTAAGCAGGGAGGCAGAGTTCCCAGGACACAAACTATTCCACAGACATAGGCTGAATGGTTTAGGAGGTGAAATTTACCACATTAACGGACTGTGTTTAGACACTTTGGGACAGCAAACAGGTTTCAGAATCAGAAAAACTAAGTTTAGTTCCAAGCTCCCATCAGTCTTTGTTCTCACTAACCACGGATTTCCTAATCTCTTAACCAGGGTAATAAAAGATTCTGACATCATAGAGTTGTTTTGAGGTTAAATGAGGAAATGTATGTCAAAAATGTCTTCTAAACTCTAAAACATTTTAAAAGCAAAACTCCTCCCCCCGCCACCGGGGCACAAAAGGCATCAGGAAACCACTTCTGGAGGCTATGTGATATTGTGTATGGTGTTTCTCATGTGGTGAGGCACCATAGGTCTATAAAGGTTAAGAGCTCCATCTCTGGAATTTGGAAAGACCCCAATACAACAATTGGTGGGGATCTGCTTTCATGTCAAAATCTCCTATTAGAACCCCTACCTGGTTTTGAAAATCACTTACTCTAGGGTTTCTGCTTTTGCTTCACTTTGGGTCTCTGATGACTTTTTTCTCTATCATTTCTCTATCATGATTTTCTCTATCAGAAATGCAATCAATAAGATTTTTTAAATATTTTATTTTCAAACACTTTATTTTTATTGGGATGGTCATTGAGGGTATATATAGACCAACTACCATGCTATGGAAATGAAAGTCTGTCATACGTCAGAAGTCAGTTAGCAGAATATCTGTTTCTGCAGAGATCTGTGAAAATTTACACCAATGTAATTTTAAATAGGGTTAGCATTTTATAATTCAGTGGCTGATAATTGGCTTTACTGAGTGTCACATGTTCTAAGAAATATACTTTCCTTTATTTAGTGTATTGCTGTTCACATTCTAAATCATGATCTCACTCTCTGTTTCCTTCACTCCTATATTCCAAAGTACCATCTTTAGGACTAAAATGTATCTATCTTTTAAGCATGCTGAAAAACTCAGTTATATATTTTACCATAAAATATACATAATTAGTTAAACTATACATAAAGGGTTAAATACTGAAGGATGGGCAAAATGGGGAGGGAAGGCTCAGAATGACCTTGTCATAATAGGAAACCATCAACAAGCAACAAAATTCCTACTGAGTGGGAGAAGATATTTTCAAATAACATATTCGATAAAGGGTTAATATCCAAACTATTTAAAGAGCTTATACAACTGAACACCAAAGATTTGGTTAATTTCTTATTATTGCTTTTCTACTTTACATAAGTTACTTTGCTAAATATGAGAATGACATATACTTTATGTCTTTGAGTGTCTATGCATATTTAATCAGAATTTCATTATCTCCGTTTTAAATATTTGGTACAAAGATGAATGTTACATATTTTTAAGTTTGATTTACATTATCACTTAGGCCAAAAGTAAAATTCCAGAAATTTACATTCCCAAATGTTTATAACTGATGTGGGAAATAAAATTAGAGAATCAACTTAAAAAACATCTTTTCATATTTTCATCCTTCTAGCTGACAGAGTAAGGAATATCTTTATGGGCTACCAAAAAGGCTGTACCTTTTTTCATGTCACCCCTCAGCTTCCTGTCATGTCATTCCCATAGAGAACCACAGCAGACATGTGCTAATGAAAAAAATCTGAAACACATTTGCTCTTCTGTTTTTCCAATGAAATTAATGGGCACTGAATGACAATTTTCCATGTCCCTAATCTTTATCATGCCAGGAGTTAGCGCGTGTCATTGTCAATGTCGCTTTTTCAACTCCTGGGCAGATATGTTGGCTGAGGATGACGAGAAAAGTGATTTCCAATAAATGAGATGCCTGTTTGAGGAAGAATAGATATCACGGACAGGTGGGTTCTGAGGGCCTCTGTGGCAATGCTGTTAGCTGACTTCCAAAATTATCTCTGCATTTTATAGTTATTCAGCAAATCTCTTCTCACAATAAATAGATCCCCTGTGCTGCTTTAAAAGGCCATGGCATTCATTTCATTCCATTTCACGGAACAGGAGCAGCTTGTTGATTAGATGAAAAAGAAGTTAGCCCTGCAATCAGCTGCTTTTCACCCTCCATTTATAAGGTGATGGAAATTTCATAGTAATGATCTCTTAGTACATTTTTTCTGATATTACTTTTAAAGTCTATTGGGTAGCAACTTTTTTGTTCCCTCCAGGAAATCAATTTGGGGTAGTTGTGTACTATATACATCACATACACATGCTTTGAAATTTACTGCAAACAAAACCTCACTAGATTTCTTTTCTTTCCCTCCCCCTTGGCAGTTTGCCTACAATAAATGACTTTCAACTCCCTAATGGACATTTTTTTCTAGTCTACTACCCCTAGAGCTTTCTGTCATCCTGAAGCTATCAGGGAAATCCAAACTAGAAGATTTTATTTTATCTAACCTGTCATAGTCTGTTTCTGGATCCATGGGGGCTGTGTGTGTGTGTGTGTGTGTGTGTGTGTGTGTGGTGTATATGTGGGACTTTAACTCCACTTTGAATAGAAATCCAAGACCAAGCTTCTGAGAAAATCCCTGACAAATGTTTCTAGTTGGGAGATTTGATAGCTTGCCTTTAATAAGAAGGGTTTACCTCCAGATCTTTTTAAGATGCTATCTTGTCATACTAAAGCAGTCATGACAGTATGTTAAAGAAAACTAGCCCTAAACTGATAACTACTTGACATGGCTCATTCCTCTGTTGACCTGGTAAGGCTGCTAATAGTCTAACAGCAGCTACTGATGTGAAGGATTAAACCATGAAGAGAGAAAAAAATCTACATTCATGATCCCTTCATTTAAAAACTGTCAAGAGCAGTATTGGACCAAATTTCCCAAGATCTACCAACTGCTCTATAGATATAATTGAACTTGTTCATATATTTTATACTTTCTCTCCCTCTCTCTTGCTCTATCTGTATATATACATACTATATATACTTTTTGTATTATGTTATATAATATTTATAGTATTATTTATATGATATACATAGTATATAGTATATATATGTAGTATATTAATATATAGTATATTAGTATATAGTAGAATATATAATATGAAATATTGTATATTATATTTATATAAATATTATATGTTTATAGTACTATTTGTATATTATAATATATATTTATAGTATAGCATATGTAGTAAATATTTATAAATCTGTATATGATAATTGCTTTAAGATTAGTTCTGATTTAGACTTCCTTAGTATAAATATATTTCCTCTCCTTTACATTATATACACAGCTTACCAATCAATTTAATTTTAAGAAGTTCAATGTCCTTTAAACTTGAGAAACAAGCTTGACATCTATGCTTTTTTTCATAAATATGACATCTTATGCCCCACCACGAACGTAAAGGCAATTTGGTGTTCAACAAAACATTGCTGTTTATTCAAATTGTAAAATGGACTGCTAAAAAGGTTGAGGTGGTGGATAAAACTACCAACATGCATTGTTTTCCATAAATACTAGACACTCAAAAAATAATAGATTGTTTTGGTCAGTAAAATCTACTGTTTTATAAGAGTTTAATGTTTTATAATATAGCTGTTTATGATGTACCCTAGTTTTGACCATGACTTTCTCGTCAGGGAAAAATGCTTCTCTTTCCCTAGAATCTATTGGGTAGGTGTGTTTTTGTTGTTGTTGTTTTCTGTAAGTCTGGATGAGCACCAATGAAAAATAAAGTGGTCAGGATTAGCATGGATAATATTAATTGACTTATTCCACATTTGGGGAAGATATACTGAATTCTAACAATAATTATAAATTCCGAGACATATTTGCACATATCTTAACATATTTGTTTTATCATCTTTATTGAAAACCCAATGGAAAATGCTAATGTTATACTATCAATTCAAGTTTTTCAATTAGATACATCATTCATTTTCAACTTCTCCCTCATAACGGATCAGCCTAGAGTAGAGCAGCTACCACTATTACCTGAAGGAATGCTACTCACAATGGTGTCTTTCTTGCCTTCTCTGCTCAAAGGAAACTTCAAAGGCAGATTCCTCCTCCAAAATAATTTTAATTAGCAGAGCACTCAGTGTTGAAATGCCTACTTTGGTACCTGCCAGGAAGATTCCATCAACTTCTATCTGGATCACTTACCCTTTTCTGTTGACTTAGCATTTCCTGAAATACAGTCTTCACTGACCTAGTACTCCAGGAAACACCAATTTAGCATGGTAAATTACCATTTTCACTGCTGCCTCAGCTTTTCCGGCAAAGACTATTTTTTTCCTTAGCCCTTCTGTCAGAGAGCTATGGTTTTGAGGTGGATTTAGAAGTTCAGGACTATTACAGAACATAATGACAGGATGCCCTCATGTGGTAACACTTACTCTACCCAGAAAGCTCTAAATGGTTTACAACGTGAATACACAATCCATCCTGTGGCCTCCTTAACAGAGGTGGATCATATCCCGGTAGCATGAAATAAACGGTAGTATGCAAAAGCTGAAAGAAATGGAGACAATATTAAATGTATCTGAGAGGAGATAACATGTATTTAACCAAAAAGATTTTTCTATGTGTCTCAAATTACCATTCCTTAAAATATTTATTGCAACTTTTCCTAATTGCCTACCATTGGATATGAACAGCATCCAATTGGTTATGGGAATTGCTTAGAAATATTTACTGGGACCACTGACCTCAAAAAATGGCACATTTCATAATGGCTTAGGTTCCACTAATTAATGCTTCCAAACTTCTACTTTCTCATCTGCAAAATCACAATAGAACAGATAAGACAGATTAAAAGAAATACATGAATACCAGAACGGCTGTCTAATACCAAGAGAGAGCTCAATGAAGGATCATTTTAGTCCCATTTCATTTCTCACATTTCTCATTACCAGTGAGAATACAGCCAGGAGTCTAGCTCAGAATTCAGATGAAAAACCTGATATTTATGGGGCACCTGGGTGACTCAGTCTATTAAGCATGTGCCTTTGGTTCAGGTTTGATTCCAGGGTCCTGGGATCTAGACTCTTGTTGGCTCCCTGCTCAGCAGGGTCTGCATCTCCTTCTGCCCCTCCTCCTACTTGTGCTCTCTCAAATGAATTTAAAAAATCTATTTTAAACTTTCATTTATTTGAGAGAGAGTGAGCGCACAAGCCAGGAATAGAGGCAGAGGGAGAGGGAGATGGAAACAGAGAAGCAGACTCCCCACTGAGCAGGGATCTTGATGTGGGGCTCATCCCAGGACCTTGGGATCATGACCTGAATCCAAGGCAGACGCTTAACCAACGGAGCCACCCAGGTGCCCCAATAAATACATTAAATATTAAAACAAAACAAAACAAAACAAAAAGCTGATATTTGAAAAGGGCCAGAAGGAGAGAAAGGACGAACTGACACTAATGGGATGACATGCAATAAATCCCTCAGATCCTGGATCCAGCTGAACACTTTTCAAATACACCTTTGGGTTTTTTTGTTTGTTTTGTTTTTGTTTTTGTTTTTGGCTCCAAATCCCTTCCCTGTGTGTTGAAGTCTTCTGTAGTTCACTCTGGTAAAAAGATCTATTCTGGCTAAAACTTTCAGTCACTCAGGTCTGCAACCTCAGTCATTCTTGAATCATGCTTTTTTTTTTTTTTTTTTTCCACTTGAATTATGTGGTTTTCTGAAAGTTTCTTCAATGTGTAATCATCTCCTTTTTAACCACCATCATGACACTGTGGTTCAGGCCTTCAGCCTTCTTCACCTAACTGGCCTTTCCAACATCAGTCTCCTCTTCTTACTGTAATTATTGCAAGTTATCTTTCCAAAATACGAGTATGACTGTTATTCTTCAGGTTAGGCTATTCATATTTTAAAAAGATTCTCCAACAGGAAAAATAAAAATCTACTTCTTTACAAATTGTAGAAGGTCCTCCAATTTCTACATCATGTCCTTAACATTTCTTCCTTTCTCTCTTTCTCATTTCATATCTGTACCTGATAATTTGCAAATCTCATTTTCTCCCATTTCTCTCTTCCTTTGGCAGGCTATATTCCATATTTGGAATGCTCAGCACCCTCAATTTATTCATTTTGAAAAAGTCACATATCTCTTCACTCTTTTCTGTCAAATTTTACATCCTCTTTAAAGCTTTCAATACTTCTCCATTTATTTTGTTTTAATTTTTTAACTGTGTTTCCATAATACTTGGTATACATCTTTTATCAAATCACATTACTGATACCAGAATACACAGTTATTTTTTTTCTTGACTATGTATCTATTTAGCTGTACACACTAGGTCTTATTTGAATGTTTCTGCCTCAACATTACAGTATCTTATAAATTGGAAGTCCTAGAAAAATGTTTGAGCTATCAATGATTTAATGGATAAATGCAAAGCATTAAATATTTTTAAATGTTACAGTGCATAAATATATTATTTAGGAAATGGGAGTTCAATTAGCTATAAATTCAGTTTAAATTTAAAAGATAAACACTGTGATATTTATTTATTCAAGAGTTAGATTTTACAGCAGCCCAAACAGCTATACAGTGAGAAATAAAACTTTGGATAGGAGTATTACACAAAGGATGAACCCCAAATATGTGTGTAAACTCCACACAATCTGTTGACCAATACCTGAACTACCCATAAGTGGAAGAAAAGTCAATAATATAGACAGGGGGTAGCAAATGAAAAGCTGAGATAACTGAGCAGAGATCTTTGCTGCTGCTTGCCACAAGAGTTTCAGTCAAACCAAATTCGTTGCTGTAAGACTATATATATATATATATATATATATATATACACTCTAGAATCTAACAATACTTCAAATCACTGTAACACATAATCTTTAATTTCTAGCATGTAATCACAAATTCCTAGATTTGGAAAAAAAAATCAAAAACAACAAACAAACAGGAAAAGATAAACCATAGTCAATAGAATCAACAGTCAATAAAAAAAATCTCAAGATGATCCAAGTGTTAGAATTATGAAATTAGTACCTTAAAACAGATATTATGGCATATTCACAGTTTTAAAGGAAAATGTGGTTATAATGAACTAACAGGTTTCCGTCAAACAGATGGAAAGTGTAAATAATGACCATTTACAGATCCTAGAACTGAAAATGAAATATATGAAATTAGAAAAGAAAAAGTTATTACTAGATATGCTTAATAGATGATTGGAGAAGACAGAAGAAATGGTCAATTAATTTGAAGATTTAGGAATACAAATTACCCAATCTGAAGAATGGAGATATAAAAAAGGTATTGGGGGAAAAAAGGATCTTATATGTAGCAACATGGACGGGACTGGAAGAGATTATGCTGAGTGAAATAAGTCAAGTAGAGAGAGTCAATTATCATATGGTTTCACTTATTTGCGGAGCATAACAAGTAACACGGAGGACATGGGGAGATGGAGAGGAGAAGGGAGTTGAGGGAAATTGTGGGGGAGATGAACCATGAGAGACTATGGACTCTGAAAAATAACCTGAGGGTTTTGAAGGGGCGGGGGTGGGAGGCTGGGGGAGCCTGGTGGTGGGTATTATGGAGGGCACGCATTGCATGGAACACTGGGTGGGGTGTAAAACTATGAATTCCGTTACGCTGAAAAGAAATAAAAAAAAATTAAAAAAAAAAAAAGGATCTTATACTAAGATCCTAGTAGGACAGTATCAATCAGACTGATACATGGATTACATATCTGGAGGATTTATGTTAGTTATATCAGAAAATGTTCTTGATTCTATAAATTGTTCTCAAGTATTTACATAATATATTAGTTTGCTAGGGCTGCTATCACAAAGTACCGCAAAATTAGTGGCTTCAACAATGGAAATTTATTCTTTGATGTTCTGGAGACTAAAAGTCCAGAATTAAGGTATCAGCAGAGCCATGTTCCCTCTGAAGGCTCTAAGGAAGGATCTGATTCAAGCCTCTTTCTTAGCTCCTGGTAGTTCTTTGACTTGTGGCAGCATACCTTCAATATTCACAGGGACATCTCCCTCTGTGTGTACACGTATCCAACTTTTCCCCTTTCCATAGAGATAACAGACTTTGGATTAGGGCCCACCTTAATGACTTCATTTTAACTTGATTGCCTCTATAAAGACTATTTCCAAGTATGGTCACGTTCTGAGATACTGGGTTTAGGACTTCAGTATATCTTTTTGGGAAGAGACAATTCAACTCACAATAGTAATAAAGGATTATTTTGATGTGTCTAACATAATCTCACAAGATTCAGAAAAAATATGCAGAAAAGCATATACAAGCACAGATACACACATATGTGTATGCATAAATACATGTATATATATGCACACATGTATATGCATGTATGCATATGTATAGCCTAAGAGAGAGAGAAAGAAAATAATAAGCTAATGAGAAAAATATAAATAATTAGTAAATCTGGATTTGGAGTATATGAGAATTTCCCATAGAAGTTTAAAATTGTATCAAAGATAAAAAGTGACAAAATATTAAACATTGTTTATCCCTTTAGAAGACCCACTGGAATTTGAGGAGGTATCATTTTTTCTTCCTTAAAAACATAAAAGGGTTAGGATTATCAGACTATGCATGCTTCCTGGATTCAGCATTGTTGCTCTTTCTGGAGTGGAAACCAATTTTCTCTCCTCAGCATTCTCAGCCATACTGCAGCCTCAAGGACAAACAATTATTCTGAACAAAAGTATTTAATGAAACTAAATGGGTGCTTTGGGGCTTAGCACTACCTACCTATTGTCTTTTATCAATCTGTGAGCCTAGGTCCAGTTATAAAATCTTATCTGAGCTTTCCTCCAGTCCTAGAAACTCTTTAAGTCCTCTTTATTTTCTAGGTCCCTCTGTATGAAATCCCATCTCTATATTTTCAGCCCTAAAAAAATCTGATCCTGAAGGTCCATCTTAGTGAAGAAAGAAGAAAGAAATTTACCTTCATATTTCCCCAATACTCATTATCTATTTTTTTAAAATTTTGAGTATAGTTAACACATGTTACCTTAGTTACATTAGTTTCAGGTGTACAAGTTGATGATTTGATAAGTTTATGCATTATGCTATTTTCTCCATAAGTGTAGCTACCATCTGTCCCTCTAGATTACATCCTATTACAATATCATTGACTGTGTTCCTTATGCTCTGCTTTTTAGTCCTGTGTCTTACTCATTCCATAACTGGAGAACTGGATCTCCCTCTCCGCTTCACGCATTTTTCCCAAACCAACACTCCCCTCCCCTATAGCAATAATCAGTTTCTTCTCATATTTATAGTTCTGATTCTGTATTTTGTTTACTCATTTTTAGATTCCATTTTGAGTGGAATCATGTGGCATTTGTCTTTCTCAGTCTGACTTATTTCATTTAGACAGCCTCTAGGTCCATCCATGTTGCTTCAAATGGCACAATCTCATCCTTTTTTATGGTCATATGATATTCCAGCATGTGTGGGGGGGGGCGGTCTTCTTTATCTAGTCATCTATCAATGGACGTTTGGACTGCTTCCATAATATGGCTATTGTGAATAATGCTGTAATAAACATGGGTGTACACATATCTTTTAAAGTTAGTGTTTGCACTTTCCTGGCAAAATATCCAGGAATGGAATTAGTTCTATTTCCAATTTTTTGAGGAACCTCCACACTGCCTTCCACAGTGGCTGCACAAATTTATATTCCCACCAACAGTACACAAGGATTCCTTTTCCATCATATCCTCTCCAACATTTGTTATTTCTTATCTTGTTGAGTTTAGCCATTCCAACAGGTGTGGGGTGGTATCTTATTGTGGTTTCAATTTGCAATTTTCTGATGATTAGTGATGCTGAGCATCCTTTCCTTTGTTTGTTGTACATCCATATTTATTTGGAAAAATATCTATTGAGGTCCTCTGCCTATTTTTAAATCAGATTGTATGGGGTTTTTTTGTTGTTGTTGTATGAATTCTTTATATATTTTACATATTTTGAATATCAACCCTTTATCAGATATGTCATTGGTATATATCTTCTCTAACTCAGTAGGTTGTCTTTTGTTTTGCTGATAGTTTCCTTTGCTGTGCAAAAGCTTTTTGTCTTGATATAGTATCAATAGTTTATTTTTGCTCCTTGCCTTAGGAGTCATATCTAGAAAGATGTTGCTATGGCTTATGTCAGAGAAATTACTGCCTGTGTTCTCTTCTAGGATTTTTATGATTTTGGGTCTCATGTTAAGATATTTAACCCATTTTGAGTTTGTTTTTGTGTGTAATCTTAGATAGTAGTCTAGTTTCATTCTTTTATCCGTAGCTATTCAGTTCTTTCAGCATCATTTATTGAAAATACTGTCTTTCCTCCATTGTAATTCTTATCTCCTTATCATAGATTAATTGATCATAATTTATTTCTGGGGTCTCTATTCTGTTCTCTTGATCTATGTGTCTATTTTTATGCCATAACATACTGTTTTGATTACTACCACCTTGTTGTACATCTTAAAATTGGAAATTGGAATTGGAAATTGTGATACCTCCAACTTTGTTCTTTCTCAGGATTAGTTTGACTATTTGAAGGTCTTTTATGGTTCCATACAAATTTTAGGATTCTTTGTTCTAGTTCTGTGAAAAATAGTGTTGATATTTTTGACAGAGATTGCATTGAATCTGTAAGTTCCTTTGGGTATCAATATGACAATATTAATTCTTCCAACCCATAAGCATGGAATATCTTTCCATTTGTTTGTCATCTTCAGTTTCTTTCATCCATGTTTTATATTTTTCAGAGTACAAGTCTTTCACATCCTAAGTTAAATATATTCCTAGATATTTTATTCTCTTTGGTGCAATTGTAAATGAGATTGTTTCTTAATTTTTTCTTTCTTTCACTTCATTGTTGGTGTATGGAAACACTGTTGATTTCTGTGTATTGATTTATCTCTCTGAATTCCATGAATTAATTACTTCTGGTATTTTGGGTAGTATCTTTAGAATTTTCTATGTGTAGGGCCACCTGGGTAGCTCAGTCAATTAAGTGTCCAACACTTGATCTTAGCTCATGTCTTGATCTCAGGGTAATGACTTCAAGCCCTGCATTGGGCTCCATAGGGAAAAAAAAATGAGAGAATTTTCCATGTACAAGAATATGTCACCTGAAAATAGTGAAACTTTCACTTCTTCTATGCCAATATGGATGGTTTTATTTCTTTCTCTTGCTGTGGCTAAAATTTCTAGTACTTTGTTGAATAAGAGTGATGAAAGTAGACACCCTTTTTTTTTCCTGACCTTATAAGGAAAGCTATCAGTTTTTTGCCATTAGGATGGGTAATAATACTTATTTCAGACAAAATAGACTTTAAAACAGATAATGTAACAAGAGACAAAAGAAGGCATTACATAATGATAAAGGGATCAATCCACAAGCATATATAATGATTGTAAAGATCTATGTACTCATCTTTGCACCTAAATTCATAACACAAATATTAACAAACATAAAGAGAGAAGTTGATGGTAATACAATAATAATAGAGGACTTTGACACTCCACTTACATCAATGGATAGATCATCCAGATGGAAAATCAATAAGGAAACAATGTCTTTAAATGACACATTAGATCAGATGGAGAAAACAAATATATGCAGAACATGCCATCCAAAAACAACAGAATACACATTCTTCTCAAGTGCACATGGAAGATTTTCCAAAATAGATCACACGTTAGGCCATTAAACAAGCTTCAATAAATTTAAGGTTGAAATCACACCATGAATCTTTTCTGATTCATTATCTATTTTAATGACTATGCTTATAGTCTGCAAACTTCTTTTTTTTTCTTTTTTTAAATATTTTTTTTATTTCTTTATTTGACAGACAGAGATCACAAGTAGGCAGAGAGGCAGGCAGAAAGAGAGGAGGAAACAGGTTCCCCGCTGAGCAGAGAGAGCCTGATGTGGGGCTCAATCCCAGGACCCTGGGATCCTGACCTGAACCGAAGGCAGAGGCCCTAACCCACTGAGCCACTCAGGCGCCCCGATAGTCTGCAAACTTCTAAGACTGCTTACCTAGTTTTGACTTACCTGTTGCTTAGTATTTTACTGTGGTATACAGAAACAGAATTGATCAATTTGTGCCTGGAATAGTATATCCTTTGGACTGGATTTCTCACATCATTGTATTCCACTAGTGTCACTGTCATCTCAGCTCTTGAAGATGGCCCCATGACTTGGAATACCTCAGTAATTACACCAAGGCAAATTTCTCCCTTCCACCACATGTGTCGTATAATCCCAACCTTCCTTTCATAAAATTATCCAAGATAAAGTAGTACATAAAAATATAAGGTGTCTAGGCTATTTTCAATTGAGTGTGGTTATACATGCTTTAAAAAAGTATAGAAAGATTCATTGTTTGACAATAAATCATAGAACACTATATTGAAAACTAATGAAGTACTGTATGATGACTAACATAACATAATAAAAAATTATATAAAAATATAGAAAGAAATTAGTAAATGTGAAGAGTAAGATAGGCTAGTATGAGGACAGATAGTAGCTACACTTGTGCTGAGCACAGCATAATGGATAAACTTCAGGAATTACTATGTTGTACCCCTAAAACTAATGTAACATTGTGTTTCAACTAAACTCAATTTTTAAAAATTAATTAATTAAATAATTAAAAATTTTAAAGTACAAATATATATATTAATAAAAAGCAAAGTATACAGTCACTTGACTCAGTCACTCTCAAATAAATACATAAAATCTTTTTTTTTTTTTTTTAACTAAGGCATTTTGGTGGAGAATGTGCTTTGGGAATGGCACAGAGTAGATGGTGCTGAATGTATATTTAATGGCTGGAATTTCTGGCCCTATGGTCAGGAAGCAATTAAGTTTCCTCTCAAATATCAAATCATTTCTGTTGATATTGGTTGCTGTGAATATTGTGTTGGGAGATATTCTGTGGCTTTTAAGTTCAACTAAATGGATAGTTAGAAAGACCTACCAGGATGGAGAAGATTTGGATGTACAAGTATTATGTTTTTGCCTTCCCTGTTCAAGCTTCCAGTCTCTGCACAAAAAGAATAGTAGGATGTCTTTGATAGAAATCTGGGCTAGAAAACCCCCAAGATAACAGTCCTATTGCCATATATTTTGCTACTTATTCATAACAAATATTAAAGAGAATAATATGGGGATTATCATTTATTGATGCTTATTCTACTCCAGACCCTGTTTTAGATACATCAGTAACTTTCATTTATATTTTTATAATAATCTTATAAATTGTATTGTTGAACCAATGACATACTGGGTTGGATGATCAATGAGACACAATAAATATTTTTCTTTAGTCTTTCAACCTATTAATGAAGAAATTTGATCCTGTACCAAAAGAAGCCGCCTTGTTTTTTACTCAGATGTTGTATGGTTAATTTTGTGGGTCACCTTAGCTGGGAAACAGTGCCCAGCTTTTAGTCCAATGTTATTCTGGATGTTTCTGTGAGGATGTTTTTTGATGAGATTTACATTTTAATTGGATCTTGAATGAGGCAGATTGCTTTTTCATATGGTGGGTGGGCCTTACCAAACAGTTAAAGGCTTGGCTAGAACAGAAATCTAACCTTTCCTGAGAAAGAAGGAATTCTGCCAGCAGACTGACTTCAGACTTTTTCTGTAGCATCAATTCTTCTTGGTTCACCAGCAACTTTGGACTAAAAAAAGCAATTCTTTCCTGGATTTCCAGCCTGCCCCCCACCAACCCCAGCCAGCAGATTTTAGACTCACCAAGTCTCCACAATCATGTGAGCCAATTGCTTAAAATAAATCTGTTTCTATATCTCCTATTGATTCTATTTCTCTGGAGAACTCACTAATATAAATAAGTTGTATAATTAAGTGACTCCTTAAATCTATACTCATTTCAGACACTATATATATTCACACATAATTAATTTTGAGATTGAGTAAGGAAAGAGAAGAAAAACAAACAAAAAAGATTCATGTTCTAGCTAGCTATCATTGTGTAACAACCCATTAGTGACTTAAAACAATAGCCATCATTATGTGATCTTTTCTGCAATCTTGGATTCTATGAATTGAAGAAATAGGGTACTCTAGTTTGGGCTTTCTTATGCAGTTACAGTCAGACTGGAGCTGGAATTGGAACATCCAGTGACTGGATGTGTGGTGGGAGATGTGTTTGTGTGGTCTCAAGGCCTTTATATATAGTCCCTCTATATGAAAATTTGGGTTACTTTCAGCCTCTTCACAGCTTGACAGCCCCCATGCTGTTAATAGTGTTACAAGTCTTTAAGTACAAGTATTTCCATAATCAAGGCTGAAGCTACATCATATTTTATGATAAAACTTCATGTCATATAAAATCATTCTCTGTTGAATTTTATCAATCAAAACAGTCACAAAAGTACATGCTATTCCAAAGGGAGGGAACATACACAGATCGTTATCTTAATAAGAGGAGTGTCAAGAAAGTTTGCAGACATATTTTAAAACTTCCATGGTGTTCCTTTCATTCTTTCCTTTACTTCTTTCTTAAGAAATGTAGTCAAGTTCTGTCTCTTAAACCAACAAACAAACTACAAGCTCATACCCAATCAGTACTGGTTACCCAATTAGTACATACTGTTGCAAAATATACTAATCAAGAAGCTGTTCTGTTCCTAACACCTTGTAGCTAATTTCAATGTAGAGAACAGAAAACAATACAAAACTGGTTCTCTGAGTTTAAAAGCTTAGCATTATTTGTAAAGTATATACTTTCCTTTTTCTTTCTGAATCCAACTATTTTTTGATAGCTGTGGGTTGCCTTGTAGTTATTTGGTTACTGTGTTCATGATTCTACACTAAATCTATTATCCCTAAATATTTTCTATGTTTAGGGTTTTATTAATTTTTTCTATGTTTACAGTTTTATTAATTTTTTTTCTTCACTGTGAAAAATGAGGTGGTATTAACTTCAAAATATTGAGTAATTATTTGGCTTCCCACTCAATGGCACATTCTAGAAGGTAACTTGAGCAATCTTAAAATTCTACACCACAGCTGAATGACAAAGCAGATTCTGATATTTTTTTCTTGTTATAGTAATTTCAGTCTGAATAAACTACATTTTCAATGATATGAAAAAAATGGTTATGCTAAGGCTGAAAAGTTATCAATACCCTGTCTTCTGTTAATAAAAAAAAAGTAGTCTGTTCTGCTGGTCAGCTCCTGGAAATCAATGTGTTAGTATGTTTTGCTTCTTCTGTTTTCCATAAACCAGAGATCAGCAAATGCTTAAGACATCAATGTCACTTTTGTGTTAGAGAATGCATATAGGGAGCTGTCTGGCTGGCTCAATTGGTTAAACAACTGCCTTTGGTTCAGGTCATGATCCTGGAGTCCTGGGATCGATTCCCACATTGGGCTCCCAGCTCCATGGGAGTCTGCTTCTCCCTCTGACCTTCTCCCCTCTCATTCTCTCTCTCACTCTCTCTCTCTCTTTCTCTCAAATAAGTAAATAAAATATTTTTTTAAAAGAATGTATATAAAATTTTAAGGACTATGTTGGAGGAAAAAATGAACAAATAACTAAGAATTTAAAAAAATAAGTAGATAGACAGGAAGATAGAAAGACGATAGATAGATGGTGGATAAATGGAGTTAACTGAAGAGAAGGCAAAACATAAAAGAGAAAGGATCAAAGTTATAAAAGAAAGGATCAGGAAAATGAGAGAAGGGAGGAAAGGATTAAGGAAAAAAGGAAAAGGAAACTGGATGAGTGGATTGAGGGTATAAGATAGAATGAATAAGACAGGAAAGCCTCTATTCTAAGTCTTGGGTTCTTTAAGAGTTATGAGAAATAAAAATGGACAAAGAATATGTAATACGTACGTACATACACAAACACACACACAAACGCACACTGGAATACTACATAGTTATAAAAAAGGATGAGATCTTGCCATTTTTGTGACAACATGGATGGACCTAGAGTGTATTATACTAAGTGAGATAAGTCAGATGAGAAAGACAAATATCATTATTTCACTCATATGTGAAATATAAAAACAAATGAAAGAATGAATAAACCAAAAACCAAAAGCAGAATCAAGCCTATAAGTACAGAGAATAAACTGATGATTGTCAGAGAGAAGGGGATATGGGCAAAATGGGTAAAGGGGAATGGGAGATATAGGCTTCCATTTATGGAATAAATAAGTCATGGGAATAAAATGCACCACATAGGGAACATAGTCAATGATATTACAAAATTGTTGTAATGGTGACAAAAGGTAACTACACTGGTAGTGAGTATAGCATAGCATATAAAGATGCTAAATCACTATGTTGTACACCTGAAACTAATGTAATATTATGTGTCTCAAATTAAAACCAATTTAAGAATACTATGCAGCCATCAAAAGAAATGAAATCTTGCCATTCGCAACGACGTGGATGGAACTAGAGGGTATCATTCTTAGTGAAATAAGTCAATCAGAGAAAGACAACTATCATATGATATCCCTGATATGAGGAAGTGGAGATGCAACATGGT